>CASGHU020000030.1:0-13908 GCA_949320105.2 Crepidodera aurea | reverse complement strand
AATTAAAAAATTTTCGGAAATCATGGATTTAGGTAAATATTTAATGGAACGTTGAGTAACACTGTTAAAATGGACACTTGTCAAAATGTGCTAAAAATATATGTAAGGTTTGTTCCAACATAACACAAAACCAGTTTGCGTACTGTCGGGATTCTGCGCAGTCTCGATTTAGTGACACCAAATCTAGCCTGCGCAGAATCCCGACAGTACACAAACTGGTTTTGAGTTATGTGGGAACAGACCTATAATAATAGTTTTGGTTTTAATCTACTCGGCCTACCCGCTGGAGCCGCCACTGAATTCAGACACTAAAAATAATGTTTACCATCGTTGGAATTACTTCCGAAAAGTTCGAAGAAAAATTACGAAATTGTTTATGACTGCTTTACGGAGTGGTAAAAAATGGTACTAATTCGTTTTCTGAAGGCACTTTGCTGGATATTTCAAGGAATTGACCAAGAAATACAAGTCATAGATAAAGTATAGTATTTTCCTTGCGTATAATGGCTATATTACACTCACCTGCGTCTCGTGTAATGTAGCCTACATTATACGCTCGTTAAATAATATACGAATATCTGGTCACCGAGCTTTCGCTCTTAATATTCAAATCTACATTTTTAAGCAGTCCAATGAGTATATAATTTAAGTATATTTATAACCTGACAAATTATTAATTAATTCGTGAAAATCACCGAGTGGGCGACATCTACTTGAACTACAGAAAGGGAGATAAATAAAAAGTTGATTGGCGATTGGCTTGAAAGTAGGCGGGAAAATTAAAAAAGCTGTCAGTGTTAATTTTCAATTGGCTGCAGCTGTTGTTGACGTTTATCAACTGCTTGTCACAGAGGTTAGTTAAATGCATTAAAAGTTGCCTAGTTTCTGGAGATTTCACCCTTTTAGGGCAACATCTACTGACGCTTGATCCTTGCGAATAGTCATGGCGGACAGGCTCCATTTCCGGGACGGGCAACAGCAGCGTGTAGGGCACAGTGGTTTCATAGGGGTGGTTTTAGTGAGTAGCCGTAAGGGGTAGTCTCACACTATCGGGGAAGGGAAGAACCTTTACCCGATGTGCATAAAGCATTACCACCCGCCAAAAAAAAAAAGATTAGCTTTAGGTTAGGTTAGATCTGTGTAATAAATAAAGAAAAGTACGATACGTGTGACATTTTGACATTTGTTACATTCTGACAGGTGTCATATTTTGACAGTTGTAACATTCTGACACGTATCACATTTTAACAGTTGTCACGTTTTGACAGGTGTCACATTTTGACAAGTGTCCATTTTAACAGTGTTACTCAACGTTCCTATAAATATTTACCTAAACCCATGATTTCTGAAATTGAATTGGCAACGTTGTATTTTCAACTTAGAATTTATGAGATGGCTGTCATTTGACAAGCAAATTATTTATGTCCGTCAAATGAACCTTTTCTTTTTTATACTTTTCAGGTTTATTCTGGTTATAAATTGCTACTTGGGCATTTGTAGAATAAAAAAATGTGAAAAATATTTTTCCGCGCAAAAATTTCTATTGCTAAGTATATTGATTTTATCATGTTTTATAGCATCTGCGAAAATTTAATAAAAATACCAGCCGGTCCCATTTTCTTAACAATTAACCAGAGATGTGCGTGTCAGTAGTTGTCAAAATTTGTAGGTCATTATGGATAAAAAGCGGCAAATTTAAAATTGAATTCTTTCAGATTTAAACGCCAGAAATTAAATAAAGTCAAACCTTTTTACTACTATACTATACAGAAGAAATGAGTGCAGTATTTAATTTGCAGAACGTAGTACAGGTTCAAGAGGTAGAAATTTTATTTTTACCTCATCCTTCAATGCTTATTTGTAGTTAAAATTTAAATTTTAATACATCTGATCGGCCTAATATAGTTTTTGTCTAGATTTAATCTTGTTTCCATGGTTTTTACTGTAATTAACCTGTTATTTTGACAGATAAGTCAGACTTTATTTATTCATAGCCGTATCGTATGTATTTTAATTGATTCGGAATTTTGTAATAATATATATTTCAAAATGGCTTCATTCTAAATATATTATCAGTCCTCCTAAATCCTTGAAGGAAGAATTATTAGTAATTCAAATTCAAAATTCAAAAAATATATTATAGATGAGATGGCCAGAGAAAAACTAATTAAAATTCTCAGATTGCCTCCGTACCACGCAGAGTTAAATCCCATTGAACTGATCTGGTCACAATTATTAAAAGGTTATGTTTCTCAAACCAATAAAACATTTAAATTTCCTGATGTGCGAAATTTGTTTTTGAAGGCATTTTCAGATGTAAATAGAGAACATTGGGGAAAATGCATTGATCATGTTAAAATGGTGGAAAATTCATTTAGGAAAGTATATCCACTATCAATGGATAATTTAATAGAACCTATAATAATAAACCTCAGAAAAGACAATTATAGTGATACCAGTAGTTTTAGTGAAGACAGTGACTTTTATAGATAGTTCTTGAACTAACTTTTTTTTTAATCTTTGAGTTTAGGTAAGTACTGAAGCGTTACTTTTAATACCAAGAGATTAAAAACAGTTTAATCCCAACATATAATCCTCCTTGTTATTTATTGGTTAAATTTAATTCGTTCAATGTTAAAGTGTCAGATGCATAAGGTTTATTTTTATTTTTTGTAAATAATATAACTTCAAAATTTAATCTACGAAGTGGGTATATATATTTTATATGCTGTGACCTTATTTATATTATAGAAACTTATTTTGCAAAGTACGCCTATGGAATGTGACGTTATATCCTCTCTCCTTTATAGTATATTACTATAGAAACAAGTTGCCGTTGCTAGGAAATAAAACTAAAAGCTTAACTTTTCTTGTAAATATCTCGGAAGATCGAATTTTCACAGACATGAGACCTATATTTTCTGTCGATTTAGATAGGAATTAGTCTACCCTGAAAGTTTCATTGAATTCTGACGAGTGGATTTCGAGATCCTCTGGACACACATACACACACACATACAAACCTTGCTCGTTTAATAGTATTTGATTAATTTCCGGAAATTTATTTTGTATAATTTTCTGGCTATGACCTTGCATGTTACCCCATTTTACAATTACCGCCATATGCCTTTGTACAACCTGTACGTTGACCAAGATTTTGAGAGGGTCAAGTTCACATATATAACGAACGTACTTATTTTTCGCGTTCAACAATGAACAAGTTCAATGATTTCTCCAATTTTGGCCATGGCACACATATTTAACTAATATTCTTTGAAAAAAACATCGATTTGGGATAGGTCAATTAAAAAGATGAAAGATTTATGTTCGAAGAAAATTTTTAAAATAAAAGGTGATGTAACGGTTGCAATATCGCTAAAGGAAAAAAAAGCTTATGAATATGATAATTTAATTTAATAAATCTATCATCGTGGAAGAAAAATTTCTTAATTTTAATTTCATTCAGGAGTCTGTTTGTGGTTAAAATATAAAGATAAATAACGATAAAGGACAATGGTATAACGTTAAACCGACAGAATAATATACGGTGGGTACAGCGGAGCTCGCCAAGGAGGCCATGTTTTGGTACATTTTTCTTCAATTTTTTTCATTTTGTGCTTTTCTTCGTCAGTATTTTACGTCTAGTTCTTTTAGGTCCCACATTTGTATAGTTTCTTCCTTGTTCCTTGTAAATGGACGCCAGTTCTTCAGTCACACACAAATTGAAAGGAATTAATCTTAAGTCTTAAATATTTATATTATTTTATCCAGCACATGACATGTACGACTGTCATTATTAATGTCATTCTAGACAAGTAAACTATCAAACACACTAGTGTGTTATAATCCATAACTCACTAGTGAGTTATGGATTATAACTCACGTTCATTTTTAGTATTTATTACTATTACAAGCAGAATTCACATTGATATTGAAATTAAAGGAAAACGCTTACGGTTTATTCGAATTTGAAGTTATTGTAAAATTCGTTGGTTCATTGGAACCAGACGCTCCCAAATCGGTACAGCAGCTGATAGTGCTGGAAGACGCCGACGCATTAGAACCTTGTAATTTTTCTGCAATTTGTATTTTGTTGCATCGATTCTTCTAGGTATCTTTCTGCTACGGTCGGGAACTTCCATCCTCCGTTACGCTTCAAAGTAGTCCCTGTAGCCCCTGCATTGGACAAAAGAGTCGCCGAAGACGTTCTCAAGCAGTTACCGGTGTATAGCGCTGGTTCCTCCAATTTCAAAAACATTGCAATTCTTGAAGGTATCTTCGACAACGTATTTATTCCCACACACTGGCTGGTACACCTCCCATTTTTGTAAAAAATAAAAAAGCGGCTCAAAGACATGTATTTTTTACACCAATTGATCGAGTTGACTGGAAATCCTTCTTCAAGTATGGTGAAACTTCTCGATTTCTTGATTTTAGTGTCTACGTGAAAATATTTCCCTTTGTCTTGAATGTTTTATATTTTCAAATTGACCAATTCATCGCATCTACAAGCACCGCTAATCCCCATTCTCAAAGCCACTTACATCAACAGGTACTCGTTGTCGGGAGCTTCGTTCAAAAACTTCCCTATTTCAGGTCGTTCTAATGTCTTGGACTTCTTTGGTTTGTATCCCTGTGATTTTCTTTTCAAAAATCTCGTTAGTTTGCCATATTTTGAAATGTCGAATTTTTTTTAAAGGTGAATAGTCAAGCGAAGCATCGAATATTTGGTCCATAGCGACGATGGGACTAATTTTTTTTTGCAAATGTAAAAAATAAGCCAATAGAACATTTTGATCGATACCTTTTATCTTCTGTGAATTCATCCAAACATTTTGAACTCCTTGTCGTAAGCATCTCGGGACTTTTCTGGCAAAATCTGCATCGCTGCTTCTTCCGCTTCCGCAAGGATATCCTCAGGAACGTAATTTTCATCGGTTTCCTGTATTTTCTATACTTTTTTTTCTTAAAAAAAGCTTCCCTTTTCTGAAAGGAAAACTGACAAGTATCAAAGTTTATTTAAACATTTGCTAACAATGTATCATGTCAGTGGCAACCAAACAAACAACCTACTTTGACCAAAATGTAAAAAAGTCACTGTCAAGTCATTCTGACATTTATAGGGTACTGAGGTTTGATCACAAAGCTTATTAATCATTATCTCATAAAAAAACGATTTCTTCCACTTATTGGATAAAACATTGTATGGCACTCGCGTGTTATGTTTCCTAAGTCACTTGAGAATTTATATAAATTTTCTCGCGTGACTTATTTTCAACAAAACACACTAGTACCAGAAATAACTATTTTCTTATATAGAGTAACACTTTAACACAAGTAGGAAACGCCTACTTTCGTACTTTAATTACTAGAAAATCTTTTACAGCCAAAAAATATGTGATCTAGATCTATAACCTCCTTATCATGGTGGACACACTGGAGAATCTGTTATTCCTATTTTATATAAATGAGATGGAAAGCACCCAAATCGAGTTATGATTGTGCAGTAATTTTTAATAACTTTATCACTGAATATATGTGAGGTTTTCTTTGAAGATAGAAAAATATGAGTTAGTTGAGGTTTTTTTTTTGGCCGAGGGATGACCAATAACAATGAGTCAACCTCCATCCCCCGAAAACTTACTAAAGTGTATTGTTTGTACATGTATGTACAACAGGATGCACGAAACATGGATGAAATTGCAGTGCATTCACAAATAAATATGTTTGTATAAAGATATAACGTTTTTTGTATGAATTATACCTGATTACAAAGTTTCTAGCCACTATTTTGGTTTGTTTCTTTCTAAATTTGCCATTTTCAATAATCAATATTTACTAACTCCAAAAACAAATAATGGTGAAAGAAGGATAACTCAGTATACTTGTAGAATGCAAAGAAGGAGAAATTTTGTATAAAGTGTAAATTTTATTAAATGACCACACTAAGTGTGGATTTTTTAGCCTGCCTCCAATTAATATAACGGTGCAATATAATCTAATGCAGTGTGTAAAAATATTTAGTTTACAATATTTCGTTTATTTTTATTACTAAAAGTTGCTATTGATAAAAACTGATATTTTTACAGTTTAATCGTTTAATTTCTGGAAACAAGCCATAGGATCTAATTTTACCTATTACAATTTTGAAGGAGGACGTCAAGATGTACATTATATCCATATTCATAAAATTCATAAATTTTGACGGTGACTTACTTTTCTTTATCGATATTTCAGGCTATTTCTGCATGTTAAAAATACAATATCTGGTCACCGAGCTTCGCTCTTAATATTCAAATCTACATTTTTAAGCAGTCCAATGAGTATATAATTTAAGTATATTTATAACCTGACAAATTATTAATTAATTCGTGAAAATCACGGAGTGAGCGACATCTACTTGAATTACAGAAAGGTAGATAAATAGAAAGTTGATTGGCGATTGGCTTGAAAGTAGGTGGGAAAATTAAAAAAGCTGTCAGTGTTAATTTTCAATTTGCTGCAGGTGTTGTTGACGTTTATCAACTGCTTGTCACAGAGGTTAGTTAAATGCATTAAAAGTTGCCTAGTTTCTGGAGATTTCACCCTTTTAGGGCAACATCTACTGACGCTTGATCTTCGCGAATAGTCACGGCGGACAGGCCCCGTTTCCGGGACGGGCAACAGGAGCGTGTAGGGCATAGTGGTTTCAGTGGGGTGGTTTTAGTGAGTAACCGTAAGGGGTAGTCTCACACTATCGGGGAAGGGAAGAACCTTTACCCGATGTGCATAAAGCATTTACACCGCCAAAAAAAAAGATTAGCTTTAGGTTAGGTTAGATCTGTGTAATAAATAAAGAAAAGTACGATACGTGTGACATTTTGACATTTGTTACATTCTGACAGGTGTCATATTTTGACATTTGTTCATTTTGACAGTTGTAACATTCTGACACGTATCACATTTTAACAGTTGTCACGTTTTGACAGGTGTCACATTTTGACAAGTGTCCATTTTAACAGTGTTACTCAACGTTCCTATAAATATTTACCTAAACCCATGATTTCTGAAATTGAATTGGCAACGTTGTATTTTCAACTTAAAATTTATGAGATGGCTGTCATTTGACAAGCAAATTATTTATGTCCGTCAAATGAACCTTTTCTTTTTTATACTTTTCAGGTTTATTCTGGTTATAAATTGCTACTTGGGCATTTGCAGAATAAAAAAATGTGAAAAATATTTTTCCGCGCAAAAATTTCTATTGCTAAGTATATTGATTTTATCATGTTTTATAGCATCTGCGAAAATTTCATGAAAATCCCAGCCGGTCCCATTTTCTTAACGTTTAACCAGAGATGTGCGTGTCAGTAGTTGTCAAAATTTGTAGGTCATTATGGATAAAAAGCGGCAAATTTAAAATTGAATTCTTTCAGATTTAAACGCCAGAAATTAAATAAAGTCAAACCTTTTTACTACTATACTATACAGAAGAAAGGAGTGCAGTATTTAATTTGCAGAACGTAGTACAGGTTCAAGAGGTAGAAATTTTATTTTTACCTCATCCTTCAATGCTTATTTGTAGTTAAAATTTAAATTTTAATACATCTGATCGGCCTAATATAGTTTTTGTCTAGATTTAATCTTGTTTCCATGGTTTTTACTGTAATAAACCTGTTATTTTGACAGATAAGTCAGACTTTATTTATTCATAGCCGTATCGTATGTATTTTAATTGATTCGGAACTTTGTAATAATATATATTTCAAAATGGCTTCATTCTAAAAATATTATCAGTCCTCCTAAATCCTTGAAGGCAGAATTATTAGTAATTCAAATTCAATATATTATAGATGAGATGGCCAGAGAAAAACTAATTAAAATTCTCAGATTGCCTCCGTACCACGCAGAGTTAAATCCCATTGAACTGATCTGGTCACAATTATTAAAAGGTTATGTTTCTCAAAACAATAAAACATTTAAATTTCCTGATGTGCGAAATTTGTTTTTGAAGGCATTTTCAGATGTAAATAGAGAACATTGGGGAAAATGCATTGATCATGTTAAAAAGGTGGAACATTCATATCAGTATATCCACTATCAATGGATAATTTAATAGAACCTATAATAATAAACCTCAGAAAAGACAATTATAGTGATACCAGTAGTTTTAGTGAAAACAATGACTTTTAAAGATAGTTCTTGAACTAACTTTTTTTTTAATCTTTGAGTTTAGGTAAGTACTGAAGCGTTACTTTTAATGCCAAGAGATTAAAAACAGTTTAATCCCAACATATAATCCTCCTTGTTATTTATTGGTTAAATTTAATTCGTTCAATGTTAAAGTGTCAGATGCATAAGGTTTATTTTTATTTTTTGTAAATAATATAACTTCAAAATTTAATCTACGAAGTGGGTATATATATTTTATATGCTGTGACCTTATTTATATTATAGAAACTTATTTTGCAAAGTACACCTATGGAATGTGACGTTATATCCTCTCTCCTTTATAGTATATTACTATAGAAACAAGTTGCCGTTGCTAGGAAATAAAACTAAAAGCTTAACTTTTCTTGTAAATATGTCGGAAGATCGAATTTTCACAGACATGAGACCTACATTTTTTGCCGATTTAGGAATTAGTCTACCCTGAAAGTTTCATTGAATTCTGACGAGTGGATTTCGAGATCCTCTGGACACACACACACACACACACACACACACACACACACACACACACACACACACACACACACACACACACACACACACACACACACACACACACACACACACACACACACACACACACACACACACACACACACACACACACACACACACACACACACACACACACACACACACACACACACACACACACACACACACACACACACACACACACACACACACACACACACACACACACACACACACACACACACACACACACACACACACACACACACACACACACACACACACACACACACACACACACACACACACACACACACACACACACACACACACACACACACACACACACACACACACACACACACACACACACACACACACACACACACACACACACACACACACACACACACACACACACACACACACACACACACACACACACACACACACACACACACACACACACACACACACACACACACACACACACACACACACACACACACACACACACACACACACACACACACACACACACACACACACACACACACACACACACACACACACACACACACACACACACACACACACACACACACACACACACACACACACACACACACACACACACACACACACACACACACACACACACACACACACACACACACACACACACACACACACACACACACACACACACACACACACACACACACACACACACACACACACACACACACACACACACACACACACACACACACACACACACACACACACACACACACACACACACACACACACACACACACACACACACACACACACACACACACACACACACACACACACACACACACACACACACACACACACACACACACACACACACACACACACACACACACACACACACACACACACACACACACACACACACACACACACACACACACACACACACACACACACACACACACACACACACACACACACACACACACACACACACACACACACACACACACACACACACACACACACACACACACACACACACACACACACACACACACACACACACACACACACACACACACACACACACACACACACACACACACACACACACACACACACACACACACACACACACACACACACACACACACACACACACACACACACACACACACACACACACACACACACACACACACACACACACACACACACACACACACACACACACACACACACACACACACACACACACACACACACACACACACACACACACACACACACACACACACACACACACACACACACACACACACACACACACACACACACACACACACACACACACACACACACACACACACACACACACACACACACACACACACACACACACACACACACACACACACACACACACACACACACACACACACACACACACACACACACACACACACACACACACACACACACACACACACACACACACACACACACACACACACACACACACACACACACACACACACACACACACACACACACACACACACACACACACACACACACACACACACACACACACACACACACACACACACACACACACACACACACACACACACACACACACACACACACACACACACACACACACACACACACACACACACACACACACACACACACACACACACACACACACACACACACACACACACACACACACACACACACACACACACACACACACACACACACACACACACACACACACACACACACACACACACACACACACACACACACACACACACACACACACACACACACACACACACACACACACACACACACACACACACACACACACACACACACACACACACACACACACACACACACACACACACACACACACACACACACACACACACACACACACACACACACACACACACACACACACACACACACACACACACACACACACACACACACACACACACACACACACACACACACACACACACACACACACACACACACACACACACACACACACACACACACACACACACACACACACACACACACACACACACACACACACACACACACACACACACACACACACACACACACACACACACACACACACACACACACACACACACACACACACACACACACACACACACACACACACACACACACACACACACACACACACACACACACACACACACACACACACACACACACACACACACACACACACACACACACACACACACACACACACACACACACACACACACACACACACACACACACACACACACACACACACACACACACACACACACACACACACACACACACACACACACACACACACACACACACACACACACACACACACACACACACACACACACACACACACACACACACACACACACACACACACACACACACACACACACACACACACACACACACACACACACACACACACACACACACACACACACACACACACACACACACACACACACACACACACACACACACACACACACACACACACACACACACACACACACACACACACACACACACACACACACACACACACACACACACACACACACACACACACACACACACACACACACACACACACACACACACACACACACACACACACACACACACACACACACACACACACACACACACACACACACACACACACACACACACACACACACACACACACACACACACACACACACACACACACACACACACACACACACACACACACACACACACACACACACACACACACACACACACACACACACACACACACACACACACACACACACACACACACACACACACACACACACACACACACACACACACACACACACACACACACACACACACACACACACACACACACACACACACACACACACACACACACACACACACACACACACACACACACACACACACACACACACACACACACACACACACACACACACACACACACACACACACACACACACACACACACACACACACACACACACACACACACACACACACACACACACACACACACACACACACACACACACACACACACACACACACACACACACACACACACACACACACACACACACACACACACACACACACATACAAACCTTGCTCGTTTAATAGTATTTGATACTTTGAACAAAAAGTCCTATGGAGACATGAATCGCCCTGTAACTTTTAAAAATATTTTACAGGGACTTTTTGGTACACATTTTAAAATTTCGGGATAGGATTGGGCCCATGGACACTATTGATCAGGACATCAAGTACTATCACATATCAAAAATTCAGACAATTTGACGGTGCTCCCGTTTCCATTAGGATGGTGCGTGGTCCTTTGCAAAACGCTTTCGACAGTTACGTCATCTTCAGTGCTTCAAGTCAGGATGCGCAGTTAACAATTAAAATAGGACACATAGTTATAAAATTAGACGAGCAAACATGTAAAAATTATAAAATTTTGTATAGATAAATAGACCAGGGTCGATAATATTTGTTAGTTAAATGGCAAAGTTGTAGGTAATAAAAAGATCTACAACTTTTGTATTTACACTTTTTTCACATAACCTCAAAATTTATGTGAAAAATTCAAATAACCAAGTTTTTGGTATTTTATTTTTATCTTTTACAATTTTTTTTTTCACGAAATTTGGTGAAAACTTACCTTTTTATGTCCCAAACACACTGTAATTTTTTTGATTTAAAATAGTTATTTTTATTATCTTGACTTAACCCTCCGGCGGGCGCGCTTTTTGGAATTACACGCATTTCGTTTTTTTAGGTTTGTAGTTTACAAATAACGAAGAAAATTTATTTTACTCAGTAAAATAAGGACAAATAGCCATTCTTAATAATTTTATTCCAGTAAAAAAATGTACAGTGTGTCCAATTAAGTCGGCACCATATGGAAAACTTTTTTTTATTATTTGTTTTAGGAAAAAAGTTATTCTTGATAAAAAGTCGTGCATGGTATAAAACCTAAAATGCAACTATCAGATATCAAATTTTTACAGTCGTATACGAGGTTTGTCAAAAAATATGAATTTTGCTCAAGAGAAAAGTACCTTTATTTTGGATCTTTCGCTTGTATTCACTGAACAGAAATATTATATTGCACAGGGAATATCTAAATGCCCAGTTTCGAAGGGCTCCTCACATTTTAACTATAACACAAAAACAAATACTTGCGGCAAATTGCCGAATTTTTTTTTAATCATTATGTACAGGGTGGCCAAATAAGAATGCGAGGTACTGTATCTGGGAAACTATCCATCGTAGAGGCTTGCGGAAAAAAAGTTATTACTAAAACGGTCAAGAGAAAAAGCTGAAAAATATTTTCAAGTTTCTGAAATGGCCACTAGAGGGCGTAACTGCAATCTTGAATCTAAGAAAGTGATGTTTCTGAATTCCGCTATATTAACCTAACAAAAAAATACCTGATTTTAAAGTAGAGGATAATCTGAATCTTTTTTGTTTGACAATTTTTGCTGTATCTCTAAAAATAAAGTGGTGGGGGGTATTTAAATGTTTCAGCAAAAACACCCTGTATATTCGAAACGGCTGAGCCGATTTTAACAAACTTGGACTGGTTGAAAAGAGCTATTCTTGTGCTACAAATGCTATAATATTTGTAGTTTTGTTAGTTTCAGATGTCGCCGCTAGAGTGTTTTTTCGACATTTTGGCATAAATGGTTAATTTTCTCAAAATAATTAAATGCATTGGTATGATTTCTTTTTCATGAATAAGTAGCTAAATGTTGCCTAAACAAATTTAGGCCATAGAAAATTTTATACGAAAATCCCTTAAATTATAAATAAAAAAGAAAGATTTTTAATGACCCCCGTAAATGCTCTAAATGCTGCTCTCATGGGTAGACAAAACTGCAGCTTCAATTTCGGCCCTCGGTATGTTACGTAATCCATTACGAATCCGGTTTTTCATATCTCTCTTGTCGTAGGTTGAGTCTGAAAATCAAGATAAGTTAAGTCTGGTGATCGCGCAGGCCATGGAAACAGACTTCCTCTTCCAATCCAACGCTGTTGTAATTCTACATTAATATG
>CASGHU020000029.1:0-47805 GCA_949320105.2 Crepidodera aurea | reverse complement strand
TGTCTCTGTGTGTCTCTGTGTGTCTCTGTGTGTCTCTGTGTGTCTCTGTGTGTCTCTGTGTGTCTCTGTGTGTCTCTGTGTGTCTCTGTGTGTCTCTGTGTGTCTCTGTGTGTCTCTGTGTGTCTCTGTGTGTCTCTGTGTGTCTCTGTGTGTCTCTGTGTGTCTCTGTGTGTCTCTGTGTGTCTCTGTGTGTCTCTGTGTGTCTCTGTGTGTCTCTGTGTGTCTCTGTGTGTCTCTGTGTGTCTCTGTGTGTCTCTGTGTGTCTCTGTGTGTCTCTGTGTGTCTCTGTGTGTCTCTGTGTGTCTCTGTGTGTCTCTGTGTGTCTCTGTGTGTCTCTGTGTGTCTCTGTGTGTCTCTGTGTGTCTCTGTGTGTCTCTGTGTGTCTCTGTGTGTCTCTGTGTGTCTCTGTGTGTCTCTGTGTGTCTCTGTGTGTCTCTGTGTGTCTCTGTGTGTCTCTGTGTGTCTCTGTGTGTCTCTGTGTGTCTCTGTGTGTCTCTGTGTGTCTCTGTGTGTCTCTGTGTGTCTCTGTGTGTCTCTGTGTGTCTCTGTGTGTCTCTGTGTGTCTCTGTGTGTCTCTGTGTGTCTCTGTGTGTCTCTGTGTGTCTCTGTGTGTCTCTGTGTGTCTCTGTGTGTCTCTGTGTGTCTCTGTGTGTCTCTGTGTGTCTCTGTGTGTCTCTGTGTGTCTCTGTGTGTCTCTGTGTGTCTCTGTGTGTCTCTGTGTGTCTCTGTGTGTCTCTGTGTGTCTCTGTGTGTCTCTGTGTGTCTCTGTGTGTCTCTGTGTGTCTCTGTGTGTCTCTGTGTGTCTCTGTGTGTCTCTGTGTGTCTCTGTGTGTCTCTGTGTGTCTCTGTGTGTCTCTGTGTGTCTCTGTGTGTCTCTGTGTGTCTCTGTGTGTCTCTGTGTGTCTCTGTGTGTCTCTGTGTGTCTCTGTGTGTCTCTGTGTGTCTCTGTGTGTCTCTGTGTGTCTCTGTGTGTCTCTGTGTGTCTCTGTGTGTCTCTGTGTGTCTCTGTGTGTCTCTGTGTGTCTCTGTGTGTCTCTGTGTGTCTCTGTGTGTCTCTGTGTGTCTCTGTGTGTCTCTGTGTGTCTCTGTGTGTCTCTGTGTGTCTCTGTGTGTCTCTGTGTGTCTCTGTGTGTCTCTGTGTGTCTCTGTGTGTCTCTGTGTGTCTCTGTGTGTCTCTGTGTGTCTCTGTGTGTCTCTGTGTGTCTCTGTGTGTCTCTGTGTGTCTCTGTGTGTCTCTGTGTGTCTCTGTGTGTCTCTGTGTGTCTCTGTGTGTCTCTGTGTGTCTCTGTGTGTCTCTGTGTGTCTCTGTGTGTCTCTGTGTGTCTCTGTGTGTCTCTGTGTGTCTCTGTGTGTCTCTGTGTGTCTCTGTGTGTCTCTGTGTGTCTCTGTGTGTCTCTGTGTGTCTCTGTGTGTCTCTGTGTGTCTCTGTGTGTCTCTGTGTGTCTCTGTGTGTCTCTGTGTGTCTCTGTGTGTCTCTGTGTGTCTCTGTGTGTCTCTGTGTGTCTCTGTGTGTCTCTGTGTGTCTCTGTGTGTCTCTGTGTGTCTCTGTGTGTCTCTGTGTGTCTCTGTGTGTCTCTGTGTGTCTCTGTGTGTCTCTGTGTGTCTCTGTGTGTCTCTGTGTGTCTCTGTGTGTCTCTGTGTGTCTCTGTGTGTCTCTGTGTGTCTCTGTGTGTCTCTGTGTGTCTCTGTGTGTCTCTGTGTGTCTCTGTGTGTCTCTGTGTGTCTCTGTGTGTCTCTGTGTGTCTCTGTGTGTCTCTGTGTGTCTCTGTGTGTCTCTGTGTGTCTCTGTGTGTCTCTGTGTGTCTCTGTGTGTCTCTGTGTGTCTCTGTGTGTCTCTGTGTGTCTCTGTGTGTCTCTGTGTGTCTCTGTGTGTCTCTGTGTGTCTCTGTGTGTCTCTGTGTGTCTCTGTGTGTCTCTGTGTGTCTCTGTGTGTCTCTGTGTGTCTCTGTGTGTCTCTGTGTGTCTCTGTGTGTCTCTGTGTGTCTCTGTGTGTCTCTGTGTGTCTCTGTGTGTCTCTGTGTGTCTCTGTGTGTCTCTGTGTGTCTCTGTGTGTCTCTGTGTGTCTCTGTGTGTCTCTGTGTGTCTCTGTGTGTCTCTGTGTGTCTCTGTGTGTCTCTGTGTGTCTCTGTGTGTCTCTGTGTGTCTCTGTGTGTCTCTGTGTGTCTCTGTGTGTCTCTGTGTGTCTCTGTGTGTCTCTGTGTGTCTCTGTGTGTCTCTGTGTGTCTCTGTGTGTCTCTGTGTGTCTCTGTGTGTCTCTGTGTGTCTCTGTGTGTCTCTGTGTGTCTCTGTGTGTCTCTGTGTGTCTCTGTGTGTCTCTGTGTGTCTCTGTGTGTCTCTGTGTGTCTCTGTGTGTCTCTGTGTGTCTCTGTGTGTCTCTGTGTGTCTCTGTGTGTCTCTGTGTGTCTCTGTGTGTCTCTGTGTGTCTCTGTGTGTCTCTGTGTGTCTCTGTGTGTCTCTGTGTGTCTCTGTGTGTCTCTGTGTGTCTCTGTGTGTCTCTGTGTGTCTCTGTGTGTCTCTGTGTGTCTCTGTGTGTCTCTGTGTGTCTCTGTGTGTCTCTGTGTGTCTCTGTGTGTCTCTGTGTGTCTCTGTGTGTCTCTGTGTGTCTCTGTGTGTCTCTGTGTGTCTCTGTGTGTCTCTGTGTGTCTCTGTGTGTCTCTGTGTGTCTCTGTGTGTCTCTGTGTGTCTCTGTGTGTCTCTGTGTGTCTCTGTGTGTCTCTGTGTGTCTCTGTGTGTCTCTGTGTGTCTCTGTGTGTCTCTGTGTGTCTCTGTGTGTCTCTGTGTGTCTCTGTGTGTCTCTGTGTGTCTCTGTGTGTCTCTGTGTGTCTCTGTGTGTCTCTGTGTGTCTCTGTGTGTCTCTGTGTGTCTCTGTGTGTCTCTGTGTGTCTCTGTGTGTCTCTGTGTGTCTCTGTGTGTCTCTGTGTGTCTCTGTGTGTCTCTGTGTGTCTCTGTGTGTCTCTGTGTGTCTCTGTGTGTCTCTGTGTGTCTCTGTGTGTCTCTGTGTGTCTCTGTGTGTCTCTGTGTGTCTCTGTGTGTCTCTGTGTGTCTCTGTGTGTCTCTGTGTGTCTCTGTGTGTCTCTGTGTGTCTCTGTGTGTCTCTGTGTGTCTCTGTGTGTCTCTGTGTGTCTCTGTGTGTCTCTGTGTGTCTCTGTGTGTCTCTGTGTGTCTCTGTGTGTCTCTGTGTGTCTCTGTGTGTCTCTGTGTGTCTCTGTGTGTCTCTGTGTGTCTCTGTGTGTCTCTGTGTGTCTCTGTGTGTCTCTGTGTGTCTCTGTGTGTCTCTGTGTGTCTCTGTGTGTCTCTGTGTGTCTCTGTGTGTCTCTGTGTGTCTCTGTGTGTCTCTGTGTGTCTCTGTGTGTCTCTGTGTGTCTCTGTGTGTCTCTGTGTGTCTCTGTGTGTCTCTGTGTGTCTCTGTGTGTCTCTGTGTGTCTCTGTGTGTCTCTGTGTGTCTCTGTGTGTCTCTGTGTGTCTCTGTGTGTCTCTGTGTGTCTCTGTGTGTCTCTGTGTGTCTCTGTGTGTCTCTGTGTGTCTCTGTGTGTCTCTGTGTGTCTCTGTGTGTCTCTGTGTGTCTCTGTGTGTCTCTGTGTGTCTCTGTGTGTCTCTGTGTCTGTGTCTCTGTGTGTCTCTGTGTGTCTCTGTGTGTCTCTGTGTGTCTCTGTGTGTCTCTGTGTGTCTCTGTGTGTCTCTGTGTGTCTCTGTGTGTCTCTGTGTGTCTCTGTGTGTCTCTGTGTGTCTCTGTGTGTCTCTGTGTGTCTCTGTGTGTCTCTGTGTGTCTCTGTGTGTCTCTGTGTGTCTCTGTGTGTCTCTGTGTGTCTCTGTGTGTCTCTGTGTGTCTCTGTGTGTCTCTGTGTGTCTCTGTGTGTCTCTGTGTGTCTCTGTGTGTCTCTGTGTGTCTCTGTGTGTCTCTGTGTGTCTCTGTGTGTCTCTGTGTGTCTCTGTGTGTCTCTGTGTGTCTCTGTGTGTCTCTGTGTGTCTCTGTGTGTCTCTGTGTGTCTCTGTGTGTCTCTGTGTGTCTCTGTGTGTCTCTGTGTGTCTCTGTGTGTCTCTGTGTGTCTCTGTGTGTCTCTGTGTGTCTCTGTGTGTCTCTGTGTGTCTCTGTGTGTCTCTGTGTGTCTCTGTGTGTCTCTGTGTGTCTCTGTGTGTCTCTGTGTGTCTCTGTGTGTCTCTGTGTGTCTCTGTGTGTCTCTGTGTGTCTCTGTGTGTCTCTGTGTGTCTCTGTGTGTCTCTGTGTGTCTCTGTGTGTCTCTGTGTGTCTCTGTGTGTCTCTGTGTGTCTCTGTGTGTCTCTGTGTGTCTCTGTGTGTCTCTGTGTGTCTCTGTGTGTCTCTGTGTGTCTCTGTGTGTCTCTGTGTGTCTCTGTGTGTCTCTGTGTGTCTCTGTGTGTCTCTGTGTGTCTCTGTGTGTCTCTGTGTGTCTCTGTGTGTCTCTGTGTGTCTCTGTGTGTCTCTGTGTGTCTCTGTGTGTCTCTGTGTGTCTCTGTGTGTCTCTGTGTGTCTCTGTGTGTCTCTGTGTGTCTCTGTGTGTCTCTGTGTGTCTCTGTGTGTCTCTGTGTGTCTCTGTGTGTCTCTGTGTGTCTCTGTGTGTCTCTGTGTGTCTCTGTGTGTCTCTGTGTGTCTCTGTGTGTCTCTGTGTGTCTCTGTGTGTCTCTGTGTGTCTCTGTGTGTCTCTGTGTGTCTCTGTGTGTCTCTGTGTGTCTCTGTGTGTCTCTGTGTGTCTCTGTGTGTCTCTGTGTGTCTCTGTGTGTCTCTGTGTGTCTCTGTGTGTCTCTGTGTGTCTCTGTGTGTCTCTGTGTGTCTCTGTGTGTCTCTGTGTGTCTCTGTGTGTCTCTGTGTGTCTCTGTGTGTCTCTGTGTGTCTCTGTGTGTCTCTGTGTGTCTCTGTGTGTCTCTGTGTGTCTCTGTGTGTCTCTGTGTGTCTCTGTGTGTCTCTGTGTGTCTCTGTGTGTCTCTGTGTGTCTCTGTGTGTCTCTGTGTGTCTCTGTGTGTCTCTGTGTGTCTCTGTGTGTCTCTGTGTGTCTCTGTGTGTCTCTGTGTGTCTCTGTGTGTCTCTGTGTGTCTCTGTGTGTCTCTGTGTGTCTCTGTGTGTCTCTGTGTGTCTCTGTGTGTCTCTGTGTGTCTCTGTGTGTCTCTGTGTGTCTCTGTGTGTCTCTGTGTGTCTCTGTGTGTCTCTGTGTGTCTCTGTGTGTCTCTGTGTGTCTCTGTGTGTCTCTGTGTGTCTCTGTGTGTCTCTGTGTGTCTCTGTGTGTCTCTGTGTGTCTCTGTGTGTCTCTGTGTGTCTCTGTGTGTCTCTGTGTGTCTCTGTGTGTCTCTGTGTGTCTCTGTGTGTCTCTGTGTGTCTCTGTGTGTCTCTGTGTGTCTCTGTGTGTCTCTGTGTGTCTCTGTGTGTCTCTGTGTGTCTCTGTGTGTCTCTGTGTGTCTCTGTGTGTCTCTGTGTGTCTCTGTGTGTCTCTGTGTGTCTCTGTGTGTCTCTGTGTGTCTCTGTGTGTCTCTGTGTGTCTCTGTGTGTCTCTGTGTGTCTCTGTGTGTCTCTGTGTGTCTCTGTGTGTCTCTGTGTGTCTCTGTGTGTCTCTGTGTGTCTCTGTGTGTCTCTGTGTGTCTCTGTGTGTCTCTGTGTGTCTCTGTGTGTCTCTGTGTGTCTCTGTGTGTCTCTGTGTGTCTCTGTGTGTCTCTGTGTGTCTCTGTGTGTCTCTGTGTGTCTCTGTGTGTCTCTGTGTGTCTCTGTGTGTCTCTGTGTGTCTCTGTGTGTCTCTGTGTGTCTCTGTGTGTCTCTGTGTGTCTCTGTGTGTCTCTGTGTGTCTCTGTGTGTCTCTGTGTGTCTCTGTGTGTCTCTGTGTGTCTCTGTGTGTCTCTGTGTGTCTCTGTGTGTCTCTGTGTGTCTCTGTGTGTCTCTGTGTGTCTCTGTGTGTCTCTGTGTGTCTCTGTGTGTCTCTGTGTGTCTCTGTGTGTCTCTGTGTGTCTCTGTGTGTCTCTGTGTGTCTCTGTGTGTCTCTGTGTGTCTCTGTGTGTCTCTGTGTGTCTCTGTGTGTCTCTGTGTGTCTCTGTGTGTCTCTGTGTGTCTCTGTGTGTCTCTGTGTGTCTCTGTGTGTCTCTGTGTGTCTCTGTGTGTCTCTGTGTGTCTCTGTGTGTCTCTGTGTGTCTCTGTGTGTCTCTGTGTGTCTCTGTGTGTCTCTGTGTGTCTCTGTGTGTCTCTGTGTGTCTCTGTGTGTCTCTGTGTGTCTCTGTGTGTCTCTGTGTGTCTCTGTGTGTCTCTGTGTGTCTCTGTGTGTCTCTGTGTGTCTCTGTGTGTCTCTGTGTGTCTCTGTGTGTCTCTGTGTGTCTCTGTGTGTCTCTGTGTGTCTCTGTGTGTCTCTGTGTGTCTCTGTGTGTCTCTGTGTGTCTCTGTGTGTCTCTGTGTGTCTCTGTGTGTCTCTGTGTGTCTCTGTGTGTCTCTGTGTGTCTCTGTGTGTCTCTGTGTGTCTCTGTGTGTCTCTGTGTGTCTCTGTGTGTCTCTGTGTGTCTCTGTGTGTCTCTGTGTGTCTCTGTGTGTCTCTGTGTGTCTCTGTGTGTCTCTGTGTGTCTCTGTGTGTCTCTGTGTGTCTCTGTGTGTCTCTGTGTGTCTCTGTGTGTCTCTGTGTGTCTCTGTGTGTCTCTGTGTGTCTCTGTGTGTCTCTGTGTGTCTCTGTGTGTCTCTGTGTGTCTCTGTGTGTCTCTGTGTGTCTCTGTGTGTCTCTGTGTGTCTCTGTGTGTCTCTGTGTGTCTCTGTGTGTCTCTGTGTGTCTCTGTGTGTCTCTGTGTGTCTCTGTGTGTCTCTGTGTGTCTCTGTGTGTCTCTGTGTGTCTCTGTGTGTCTCTGTGTGTCTCTGTGTGTCTCTGTGTGTCTCTGTGTGTCTCTGTGTGTCTCTGTGTGTCTCTGTGTGTCTCTGTGTGTCTCTGTGTGTCTCTGTGTGTCTCTGTGTGTCTCTGTGTGTCTCTGTGTGTCTCTGTGTGTCTCTGTGTGTCTCTGTGTGTCTCTGTGTGTCTCTGTGTGTCTCTGTGTGTCTCTGTGTGTCTCTGTGTGTCTCTGTGTGTCTCTGTGTGTCTCTGTGTGTCTCTGTGTGTCTCTGTGTGTCTCTGTGTGTCTCTGTGTGTCTCTGTGTGTCTCTGTGTGTCTCTGTGTGTCTCTGTGTGTCTCTGTGTGTCTCTGTGTGTCTCTGTGTGTCTCTGTGTGTCTCTGTGTGTCTCTGTGTGTCTCTGTGTGTCTCTGTGTGTCTCTGTGTGTCTCTGTGTGTCTCTGTGTGTCTCTGTGTGTCTCTGTGTGTCTCTGTGTGTCTCTGTGTGTCTCTGTGTGTCTCTGTGTGTCTCTGTGTGTCTCTGTGTGTCTCTGTGTGTCTCTGTGTGTCTCTGTGTGTCTCTGTGTGTCTCTGTGTGTCTCTGTGTGTCTCTGTGTGTCTCTGTGTGTCTCTGTGTGTCTCTGTGTGTCTCTGTGTGTCTCTGTGTGTCTCTGTGTGTCTCTGTGTGTCTCTGTGTGTCTCTGTGTGTCTCTGTGTGTCTCTGTGTGTCTCTGTGTGTCTCTGTGTGTCTCTGTGTGTCTCTGTGTGTCTCTGTGTGTCTCTGTGTGTCTCTGTGTGTCTCTGTGTGTCTCTGTGTGTCTCTGTGTGTCTCTGTGTGTCTCTGTGTGTCTCTGTGTGTCTCTGTGTGTCTCTGTGTGTCTCTGTGTGTCTCTGTGTGTCTCTGTGTGTCTCTGTGTGTCTCTGTGTGTCTCTGTGTGTCTCTGTGTGTCTCTGTGTGTCTCTGTGTGTCTCTGTGTGTCTCTGTGTGTCTCTGTGTGTCTCTGTGTGTCTCTGTGTGTCTCTGTGTGTCTCTGTGTGTCTCTGTGTGTCTCTGTGTGTCTCTGTGTGTCTCTGTGTGTCTCTGTGTGTCTCTGTGTGTCTCTGTGTGTCTCTGTGTGTCTCTGTGTGTCTCTGTGTGTCTCTGTGTGTCTCTGTGTGTCTCTGTGTGTCTCTGTGTGTCTCTGTGTGTCTCTGTGTGTCTCTGTGTGTCTCTGTGTGTCTCTGTGTGTCTCTGTGTGTCTCTGTGTGTCTCTGTGTGTCTCTGTGTGTCTCTGTGTGTCTCTGTGTGT
Organism: Crepidodera aurea; assembly: GCA_949320105.2. NCBI lineage: Eukaryota > Metazoa > Arthropoda > Insecta > Coleoptera > Chrysomelidae > Crepidodera > Crepidodera aurea. The sequence continues at coordinate 39,738 of CASGHU020000029.1, read as the reverse complement.
CTCTGTGTGTCTCTGTGTGTCTCTGTGTGTCTCTGTGTGTCTCTGTGTGTCTCTGTGTGTCTCTGTGTGTCTCTGTGTGTCTCTGTGTGTCTCTGTGTGTCTCTGTGTGTCTCTGTGTGTCTCTGTGTGTCTCTGTGTGTCTCTGTGTGTCTCTGTGTGTCTCTGTGTGTCTCTGTGTGTCTCTGTGTGTCTCTGTGTGTCTCTGTGTGTCTCTGTGTGTCTCTGTGTGTCTCTGTGTGTCTCTGTGTGTCTCTGTGTGTCTCTGTGTGTCTCTGTGTGTCTCTGTGTGTCTCTGTGTGTCTCTGTGTGTCTCTGTGTGTCTCTGTGTGTCTCTGTGTGTCTCTGTGTGTCTCTGTGTGTCTCTGTGTGTCTCTGTGTGTCTCTGTGTGTCTCTGTGTGTCTCTGTGTGTCTCTGTGTGTCTCTGTGTGTCTCTGTGTGTCTCTGTGTGTCTCTGTGTGTCTCTGTGTGTCTCTGTGTGTCTCTGTGTGTCTCTGTGTGTCTCTGTGTGTCTCTGTGTGTCTCTGTGTGTCTCTGTGTGTCTCTGTGTGTCTCTGTGTGTCTCTGTGTGTCTCTGTGTGTCTCTGTGTGTCTCTGTGTGTCTCTGTGTGTCTCTGTGTGTCTCTGTGTGTCTCTGTGTGTCTCTGTGTGTCTCTGTGTGTCTCTGTGTGTCTCTGTGTGTCTCTGTGTGTCTCTGTGTGTCTCTGTGTGTCTCTGTGTGTCTCTGTGTGTCTCTGTGTGTCTCTGTGTGTCTCTGTGTGTCTCTGTGTGTCTCTGTGTGTCTCTGTGTGTCTCTGTGTGTCTCTGTGTGTCTCTGTGTGTCTCTGTGTGTCTCTGTGTGTCTCTGTGTGTCTCTGTGTGTCTCTGTGTGTCTCTGTGTGTCTCTGTGTGTCTCTGTGTGTCTCTGTGTGTCTCTGTGTGTCTCTGTGTGTCTCTGTGTGTCTCTGTGTGTCTCTGTGTGTCTCTGTGTGTCTCTGTGTGTCTCTGTGTGTCTCTGTGTGTCTCTGTGTGTCTCTGTGTGTCTCTGTGTGTCTCTGTGTGTCTCTGTGTGTCTCTGTGTGTCTCTGTGTGTCTCTGTGTGTCTCTGTGTGTCTCTGTGTGTCTCTGTGTGTCTCTGTGTGTCTCTGTGTGTCTCTGTGTGTCTCTGTGTGTCTCTGTGTGTCTCTGTGTGTCTCTGTGTGTCTCTGTGTGTCTCTGTGTGTCTCTAGTGTGTCTCTGTGTGTCTCTGTGTGTCTCTGTGTGTCTCTGTGTGTCTCTGTGTGTCTCTGTGTGTCTCTGTGTGTCTCTGTGTGTCTCTGTGTGTCTCTGTGTGTCTCTGTGTGTCTCTGTGTGTCTCTGTGTGTCTCTGTGTGTCTCTGTGTGTCTCTGTGTGTCTCTGTGTGTCTCTGTGTGTCTCTGTGTGTCTCTGTGTGTCTCTGTGTGTCTCTGTGTGTCTCTGTGTGTCTCTGTGTGTCTCTGTGTGTCTCTGTGTGTCTCTGTGTGTCTCTGTGTGTCTCTGTGTGTCTCTGTGTGTCTCTGTGTGTCTCTGTGTGTCTCTGTGTGTCTCTGTGTGTCTCTGTGTGTCTCTGTGTGTCTCTGTGTGTCTCTGTGTGTCTCTGTGTGTCTCTGTGTGTCTCTGTGTGTCTCTGTGTGTCTCTGTGTGTCTCTGTGTGTCTCTGTGTGTCTCTGTGTGTCTCTGTGTGTCTCTGTGTGTCTCTGTGTGTCTCTGTGTGTCTCTGTGTGTCTCTGTGTGTCTCTGTGTGTCTCTGTGTGTCTCTGTGTGTCTCTGTGTGTCTCTGTGTGTCTCTGTGTGTCTCTGTGTGTCTCTGTGTGTCTCTGTGTGTCTCTGTGTGTCTCTGTGTGTCTCTGTGTGTCTCTGTGTGTCTCTGTGTGTCTCTGTGTGTCTCTGTGTGTCTCTGTGTGTCTCTGTGTGTCTCTGTGTGTCTCTGTGTGTCTCTGTGTGTCTCTGTGTGTCTCTGTGTGTCTCTGTGTGTCTCTGTGTGTCTCTGTGTGTCTCTGTGTGTCTCTGTGTGTCTCTGTGTGTCTCTGTGTGTCTCTGTGTGTCTCTGTGTGTCTCTGTGTGTCTCTGTGTGTCTCTGTGTGTCTCTGTGTGTCTCTGTGTGTCTCTGTGTGTCTCTGTGTGTCTCTGTGTGTCTCTGTGTGTCTCTGTGTGTCTCTGTGTGTCTCTGTGTGTCTCTGTGTGTCTCTGTGTGTCTCTGTGTGTCTCTGTGTGTCTCTGTGTGTCTCTGTGTGTCTCTGTGTGTCTCTGTGTGTCTCTGTGTGTCTCTGTGTGTCTCTGTGTGTCTCTGTGTGTCTCTGTGTGTCTCTGTGTGTCTCTGTGTGTCTCTGTGTGTCTCTGTGTGTCTCTGTGTGTCTCTGTGTGTCTCTGTGTGTCTCTGTGTGTCTCTGTGTGTCTCTGTGTGTCTCTGTGTGTCTCTGTGTGTCTCTGTGTGTCTCTGTGTGTCTCTGTGTGTCTCTGTGTGTCTCTGTGTGTCTCTGTGTGTCTCTGTGTGTCTCTGTGTGTCTCTGTGTGTCTCTGTGTGTCTCTGTGTGTCTCTGTGTGTCTCTGTGTGTCTCTGTGTGTCTCTGTGTGTCTCTGTGTGTCTCTGTGTGTCTCTGTGTGTCTCTGTGTGTCTCTGTGTGTCTCTGTGTGTCTCTGTGTGTCTCTGTGTGTCTCTGTGTGTCTCTGTGTGTCTCTGTGTGTCTCTGTGTGTCTCTGTGTGTCTCTGTGTGTCTCTGTGTGTCTCTGTGTGTCTCTGTGTGTCTCTGTGTGTCTCTGTGTGTCTCTGTGTGTCTCTGTGTGTCTCTGTGTGTCTCTGTGTGTCTCTGTGTGTCTCTGTGTGTCTCTGTGTGTCTCTGTGTGTCTCTGTGTGTCTCTGTGTGTCTCTGTGTGTCTCTGTGTGTCTCTGTGTGTCTCTGTGTGTCTCTGTGTGTCTCTGTGTGTCTCTGTGTGTCTCTGTGTGTCTCTGTGTGTCTCTGTGTGTCTCTGTGTGTCTCTGTGTGTCTCTGTGTGTCTCTGTGTGTCTCTGTGTGTCTCTGTGTGTCTCTGTGTGTCTCTGTGTGTCTCTGTGTGTCTCTGTGTGTCTCTGTGTGTCTCTGTGTGTCTCTGTGTGTCTCTGTGTGTCTCTGTGTGTCTCTGTGTGTCTCTGTGTGTCTCTGTGTGTCTCTGTGTGTCTCTGTGTGTCTCTGTGTGTCTCTGTGTGTCTCTGTGTGTCTCTGTGTGTCTCTGTGTGTCTCTGTGTGTCTCTGTGTGTCTCTGTGTGTCTCTGTGTGTCTCTGTGTGTCTCTGTGTGTCTCTGTGTGTCTCTGTGTGTCTCTGTGTGTCTCTGTGTGTCTCTGTGTGTCTCTGTGTGTCTCTGTGTGTCTCTGTGTGTCTCTGTGTGTCTCTGTGTGTCTCTGTGTGTCTCTGTGTGTCTCTGTGTGTCTCTGTGTGTCTCTGTGTGTCTCTGTGTGTCTCTGTGTGTCTCTGTGTGTCTCTGTGTGTCTCTGTGTGTCTCTGTGTGTCTCTGTGTGTCTCTGTGTGTCTCTGTGTGTCTCTGTGTGTCTCTGTGTGTCTCTGTGTGTCTCTGTGTGTCTCTGTGTGTCTCTGTGTGTCTCTGTGTGTCTCTGTGTGTCTCTGTGTGTCTCTGTGTGTCTCTGTGTGTCTCTGTGTGTCTCTGTGTGTCTCTGTGTGTCTCTGTGTGTCTCTGTGTGTCTCTGTGTGTCTCTGTGTGTCTCTGTGTGTCTCTGTGTGTCTCTGTGTGTCTCTGTGTGTCTCTGTGTGTCTCTGTGTGTCTCTGTGTGTCTCTGTGTGTCTCTGTGTGTCTCTGTGTGTCTCTGTGTGTCTCTGTGTGTCTCTGTGTGTCTCTGTGTGTCTCTGTGTGTCTCTGTGTGTCTCTGTGTGTCTCTGTGTGTCTCTGTGTGTCTCTGTGTGTCTCTGTGTGTCTCTGTGTGTCTCTGTGTGTCTCTGTGTGTCTCTGTGTGTCTCTGTGTGTCTCTGTGTGTCTCTGTGTGTCTCTGTGTGTCTCTGTGTGTCTCTGTGTGTCTCTGTGTGTCTCTGTGTGTCTCTGTGTGTCTCTGTGTGTCTCTGTGTGTCTCTGTGTGTCTCTGTGTGTCTCTGTGTGTCTCTGTGTGTCTCTGTGTGTCTCTGTGTGTCTCTGTGTGTCTCTGTGTGTCTCTGTGTGTCTCTGTGTGTCTCTGTGTGTCTCTGTGTGTCTCTGTGTGTCTCTGTGTGTCTCTGTGTGTCTCTGTGTGTCTCTGTGTGTCTCTGTGTGTCTCTGTGTGTCTCTGTGTGTCTCTGTGTGTCTCTGTGTGTCTCTGTGTGTCTCTGTGTGTCTCTGTGTGTCTCTGTGTGTCTCTGTGTGTCTCTGTGTGTCTCTGTGTGTCTCTGTGTGTCTCTGTGTGTCTCTGTGTGTCTCTGTGTGTCTCTGTGTGTCTCTGTGTGTCTCTGTGTGTCTCTGTGTGTCTCTGTGTGTCTCTGTGTGTCTCTGTGTGTCTCTGTGTGTCTCTGTGTGTCTCTGTGTGTCTCTGTGTGTCTCTGTGTGTCTCTGTGTGTCTCTGTGTGTCTCTGTGTGTCTCTGTGTGTCTCTGTGTGTCTCTGTGTGTCTCTGTGTGTCTCTGTGTGTCTCTGTGTGTCTCTGTGTGTCTCTGTGTGTCTCTGTGTGTCTCTGTGTGTCTCTGTGTGTCTCTGTGTGTCTCTGTGTGTCTCTGTGTGTCTCTGTGTGTCTCTGTGTGTCTCTGTGTGTCTCTGTGTGTCTCTGTGTGTCTCTGTGTGTCTCTGTGTGTCTCTGTGTGTCTCTGTGTGTCTCTGTGTGTCTCTGTGTGTCTCTGTGTGTCTCTGTGTGTCTCTGTGTGTCTCTGTGTGTCTCTGTGTGTCTCTGTGTGTCTCTGTGTGTCTCTGTGTGTCTCTGTGTGTCTCTGTGTGTCTCTGTGTGTCTCTGTGTGTCTCTGTGTGTCTCTGTGTGTCTCTGTGTGTCTCTGTGTGTCTCTGTGTGTCTCTGTGTGTCTCTGTGTGTCTCTGTGTGTCTCTGTGTGTCTCTGTGTGTCTCTGTGTGTCTCTGTGTGTCTCTGTGTGTCTCTGTGTGTCTCTGTGTGTCTCTGTGTGTCTCTGTGTGTCTCTGTGTGTCTCTGTGTGTCTCTGTGTGTCTCTGTGTGTCTCTGTGTGTCTCTGTGTGTCTCTGTGTGTCTCTGTGTGTCTCTGTGTGTCTCTGTGTGTCTCTGTGTGTCTCTGTGTGTCTCTGTGTGTCTCTGTGTGTCTCTGTGTGTCTCTGTGTGTCTCTGTGTGTCTCTGTGTGTCTCTGTGTGTCTCTGTGTGTCTCTGTGTGTCTCTGTGTGTCTCTGTGTGTCTCTGTGTGTCTCTGTGTGTCTCTGTGTGTCTCTGTGTGTCTCTGTGTGTCTCTGTGTGTCTCTGTGTGTCTCTGTGTGTCTCTGTGTGTCTCTGTGTGTCTCTGTGTGTCTCTGTGTGTCTCTGTGTGTCTCTGTGTGTCTCTGTGTGTCTCTGTGTGTCTCTGTGTGTCTCTGTGTGTCTCTGTGTGTCTCTGTGTGTCTCTGTGTGTCTCTGTGTGTCTCTGTGTGTCTCTGTGTGTCTCTGTGTGTCTCTGTGTGTCTCTGTGTGTCTCTGTGTGTCTCTGTGTGTCTCTGTGTGTCTCTGTGTGTCTCTGTGTGTCTCTGTGTGTCTCTGTGTGTCTCTGTGTGTCTCTGTGTGTCTCTGTGTGTCTCTGTGTGTCTCTGTGTGTCTCTGTGTGTCTCTGTGTGTCTCTGTGTGTCTCTGTGTGTCTCTGTGTGTCTCTGTGTGTCTCTGTGTGTCTCTGTGTGTCTCTGTGTGTCTCTGTGTGTCTCTGTGTGTCTCTGTGTGTCTCTGTGTGTCTCTGTGTGTCTCTGTGTGTCTCTGTGTGTCTCTGTGTGTCTCTGTGTGTCTCTGTGTGTCTCTGTGTGTCTCTGTGTGTCTCTGTGTGTCTCTGTGTGTCTCTGTGTGTCTCTGTGTGTCTCTGTGTGTCTCTGTGTGTCTCTGTGTGTCTCTGTGTGTCTCTGTGTGTCTCTGTGTGTCTCTGTGTGTCTCTGTGTGTCTCTGTGTGTCTCTGTGTGTCTCTGTGTGTCTCTGTGTGTCTCTGTGTGTCTCTGTGTGTCTCTGTGTGTCTCTGTGTGTCTCTGTGTGTCTCTGTGTGTCTCTGTGTGTCTCTGTGTGTCTCTGTGTGTCTCTGTGTGTCTCTGTGTGTCTCTGTGTGTCTCTGTGTGTCTCTGTGTGTCTCTGTGTGTCTCTGTGTGTCTCTGTGTGTCTCTGTGTGTCTCTGTGTGTCTCTGTGTGTCTCTGTGTGTCTCTGTGTGTCTCTGTGTGTCTCTGTGTGTCTCTGTGTGTCTCTGTGTGTCTCTGTGTGTCTCTGTGTGTCTCTGTGTGTCTCTGTGTGTCTCTGTGTGTCTCTGTGTGTCTCTGTGTGTCTCTGTGTGTCTCTGTGTGTCTCTGTGTGTCTCTGTGTGTCTCTGTGTGTCTCTGTGTGTCTCTGTGTGTCTCTGTGTGTCTCTGTGTGTCTCTGTGTGTCTCTGTGTGTCTCTGTGTGTCTCTGTGTGTCTCTGTGTGTCTCTGTGTGTCTCTGTGTGTCTCTGTGTGTCTCTGTGTGTCTCTGTGTGTCTCTGTGTGTCTCTGTGTGTCTCTGTGTGTCTCTGTGTGTCTCTGTGTGTCTCTGTGTGTCTCTGTGTGTCTCTGTGTGTCTCTGTGTGTCTCTGTGTGTCTCTGTGTGTCTCTGTGTGTCTCTGTGTGTCTCTGTGTGTCTCTGTGTGTCTCTGTGTGTCTCTGTGTGTCTCTGTGTGTCTCTGTGTGTCTCTGTGTGTCTCTGTGTGTCTCTGTGTGTCTCTGTGTGTCTCTGTGTGTCTCTGTGTGTCTCTGTGTGTCTCTGTGTGTCTCTGTGTGTCTCTGTGTGTCTCTGTGTGTCTCTGTGTGTCTCTGTGTGTCTCTGTGTGTCTCTGTGTGTCTCTGTGTGTCTCTGTGTGTCTCTGTGTGTCTCTGTGTGTCTCTGTGTGTCTCTGTGTGTCTCTGTGTGTCTCTGTGTGTCTCTGTGTGTCTCTGTGTGTCTCTGTGTGTCTCTGTGTGTCTCTGTGTGTCTCTGTGTGTCTCTGTGTGTCTCTGTGTGTCTCTGTGTGTCTCTGTGTGTCTCTGTGTGTCTCTGTGTGTCTCTGTGTGTCTCTGTGTGTCTCTGTGTGTCTCTGTGTGTCTCTGTGTGTCTCTGTGTGTCTCTGTGTGTCTCTGTGTGTCTCTGTGTGTCTCTGTGTGTCTCTGTGTGTCTCTGTGTGTCTCTGTGTGTCTCTGTGTGTCTCTGTGTGTCTCTGTGTGTCTCTGTGTGTCTCTGTGTGTCTCTGTGTGTCTCTGTGTGTCTCTGTGTGTCTCTGTGTGTCTCTGTGTGTCTCTGTGTGTCTCTGTGTGTCTCTGTGTGTCTCTGTGTGTCTCTGTGTGTCTCTGTGTGTCTCTGTGTGTCTCTGTGTGTCTCTGTGTGTCTCTGTGTGTCTCTGTGTGTCTCTGTGTGTCTCTGTGTGTCTCTGTGTGTCTCTGTGTGTCTCTGTGTGTCTCTGTGTGTCTCTGTGTGTCTCTGTGTGTCTCTGTGTGTCTCTGTGTGTCTCTGTGTGTCTCTGTGTGTCTCTGTGTGTCTCTGTGTGTCTCTGTGTGTCTCTGTGTGTCTCTGTGTGTCTCTGTGTGTCTCTGTGTGTCTCTGTGTGTCTCTGTGTGTCTCTGTGTGTCTCTGTGTGTCTGTCTCTGTGTGTCTCTGTGTGTCTCTGTGTGTCTCTGTGTGTCTCTGTGTGTCTCTGTGTGTCTCTGTGTGTCTCTGTGTGTCTCTGTGTGTCTCTGTGTGTCTCTGTGTGTCTCTGTGTGTCTCTGTGTGTCTCTGTGTGTCTCTGTGTGTCTCTGTGTGTCTCTGTGTGTCTCTGTGTGTCTCTGTGTGTCTCTGTGTGTCTCTGTGTGTCTCTGTGTGTCTCTGTGTGTCTCTGTGTGTCTCTGTGTGTCTCTGTGTGTCTCTGTGTGTCTCTGTGTGTCTCTGTGTGTCTCTGTGTGTCTCTGTGTGTCTCTGTGTGTCTCTGTGTGTCTCTGTGTGTCTCTGTGTGTCTCTGTGTGTCTCTGTGTGTCTCTGTGTGTCTCTGTGTGTCTCTGTGTGTCTCTGTGTGTCTCTGTGTGTCTCTGTGTGTCTCTGTGTGTCTCTGTGTGTCTCTGTGTGTCTCTGTGTGTCTCTGTGTGTCTCTGTGTGTCTCTGTGTGTCTCTGTGTGTCTCTGTGTGTCTCTGTGTGTCTCTGTGTGTCTCTGTGTGTCTCTGTGTGTCTCTGTGTGTCTCTGTGTGTCTCTGTGTGTCTCTGTGTGTCTCTGTGTGTCTCTGTGTGTCTCTGTGTGTCTCTGTGTGTCTCTGTGTGTCTCTGTGTGTCTCTGTGTGTCTCTGTGTGTCTCTGTGTGTCTCTGTGTGTCTCTGTGTGTCTCTGTGTGTCTCTGTGTGTCTCTGTGTGTCTCTGTGTGTCTCTGTGTGTCTCTGTGTGTCTCTGTGTGTCTCTGTGTGTCTCTGTGTGTCTCTGTGTGTCTCTGTGTGTCTCTGTGTGTCTCTGTGTGTCTCTGTGTGTCTCTGTGTGTCTCTGTGTGTCTCTGTGTGTCTCTGTGTGTCTCTGTGTGTCTCTGTGTGTCTCTGTGTGTCTCTGTGTGTCTCTGTGTGTCTCTGTGTGTCTCTGTGTGTCTCTGTGTGTCTCTGTGTGTCTCTGTGTGTCTCTGTGTGTCTCTGTGTGTCTCTGTGTGTCTCTGTGTGTCTCTGTGTGTCTCTGTGTGTCTCTGTGTGTCTCTGTGTGTCTCTGTGTGTCTCTGTGTGTCTCTGTGTGTCTCTGTGTGTCTCTGTGTGTCTCTGTGTGTCTCTGTGTGTCTCTGTGTGTCTCTGTGTGTCTCTGTGTGTCTCTGTGTGTCTCTGTGTGTCTCTGTGTGTCTCTGTGTGTCTCTGTGTGTCTCTGTGTGTCTCTGTGTGTCTCTGTGTGTCTCTGTGTGTCTCTGTGTGTCTCTGTGTGTCTCTGTGTGTCTCTGTGTGTCTCTGTGTGTCTCTGTGTGTCTCTGTGTGTCTCTGTGTGTCTCTGTGTGTCTCTGTGTGTCTCTGTGTGTCTCTGTGTGTCTCTGTGTGTCTCTGTGTGTCTCTGTGTGTCTCTGTGTGTCTCTGTGTGTCTCTGTGTGTCTCTGTGTGTCTCTGTGTGTCTCTGTGTGTCTCTGTGTGTCTCTGTGTGTCTCTGTGTGTCTCTGTGTGTCTCTGTGTGTCTCTGTGTGTCTCTGTGTGTCTCTGTGTGTCTCTGTGTGTCTCTGTGTGTCTCTGTGTGTCTCTGTGTGTCTCTGTGTGTCTCTGTGTGTCTCTGTGTGTCTCTGTGTGTCTCTGTGTGTCTCTGTGTGTCTCTGTGTGTCTCTGTGTGTCTCTGTGTGTCTCTGTGTGTCTCTGTGTGTCTCTGTGTGTCTCTGTGTGTCTCTGTGTGTCTCTGTGTGTCTCTGTGTGTCTCTGTGTGTCTCTGTGTGTCTCTGTGTGTCTCTGTGTGTCTCTGTGTGTCTCTGTGTGTCTCTGTGTGTCTCTGTGTGTCTCTGTGTGTCTCTGTGTGTCTCTGTGTGTCTCTGTGTGTCTCTGTGTGTCTCTGTGTGTCTCTGTGTGTCTCTGTGTGTCTCTGTGTGTCTCTGTGTGTCTCTGTGTGTCTCTGTGTGTCTCTGTGTGTCTCTGTGTGTCTCTGTGTGTCTCTGTGTGTCTCTGTGTGTCTCTGTGTGTCTCTGTGTGTCTCTGTGTGTCTCTGTGTGTCTCTGTGTGTCTCTGTGTGTCTCTGTGTGTCTCTGTGTGTCTCTGTGTGTCTCTGTGTGTCTCTGTGTGTCTCTGTGTGTCTCTGTGTGTCTCTGTGTGTCTCTGTGTGTCTCTGTGTGTCTCTGTGTGTCTCTGTGTGTCTCTGTGTGTCTCTGTGTGTCTCTGTGTGTCTCTGTGTGTCTCTGTGTGTCTCTGTGTGTCTCTGTGTGTCTCTGTGTGTCTCTGTGTGTCTCTGTGTGTCTCTGTGTGTCTCTGTGTGTCTCTGTGTGTCTCTGTGTGTCTCTGTGTGTCTCTGTGTGTCTCTGTGTGTCTCTGTGTGTCTCTGTGTGTCTCTGTGTGTCTCTGTGTGTCTCTGTGTGTCTCTGTGTGTCTCTGTGTGTCTCTGTGTGTCTCTGTGTGTCTCTGTGTGTCTCTGTGTGTCTCTGTGTGTCTCTGTGTGTCTCTGTGTGTCTCTGTGTGTCTCTGTGTGTCTCTGTGTGTCTCTGTGTGTCTCTGTGTGTCTCTGTGTGTCTCTGTGTGTCTCTGTGTGTCTCTGTGTGTCTCTGTGTGTCTCTGTGTGTCTCTGTGTGTCTCTGTGTGTCTCTGTGTGTCTCTGTGTGTCTCTGTGTGTCTCTGTGTGTCTCTGTGTGTCTCTGTGTGTCTCTGTGTGTCTCTGTGTGTCTCTGTGTGTCTCTGTGTGTCTCTGTGTGTCTCTGTGTGTCTCTGTGTGTCTCTGTGTGTCTCTGTGTGTCTCTGTGTGTCTCTGTGTGTCTCTGTGTGTCTCTGTGTGTCTCTGTGTGTCTCTGTGTGTCTCTGTGTGTCTCTGTGTGTCTCTGTGTGTCTCTGTGTGTCTCTGTGTGTCTCTGTGTGTCTCTGTGTGTCTCTGTGTGTCTCTGTGTGTCTCTGTGTGTCTCTGTGTGTCTCTGTGTGTCTCTGTGTGTCTCTGTGTGTCTCTGTGTGTCTCTGTGTGTCTCTGTGTGTCTCTGTGTGTCTCTGTGTGTCTCTGTGTGTCTCTGTGTGTCTCTGTGTGTCTCTGTGTGTCTCTGTGTGTCTCTGTGTGTCTCTGTGTGTCTCTGTGTGTCTCTGTGTGTCTCTGTGTGTCTCTGTGTGTCTCTGTGTGTCTCTGTGTGTCTCTGTGTGTCTCTGTGTGTCTCTGTGTGTCTCTGTGTGTCTCTGTGTGTCTCTGTGTGTCTCTGTGTGTCTCTGTGTGTCTCTGTGTGTCTCTGTGTGTCTCTGTGTGTCTCTGTGTGTCTCTGTGTGTCTCTGTGTGTCTCTGTGTGTCTCTGTGTGTCTCTGTGTGTCTCTGTGTGTCTCTGTGTGTCTCTGTGTGTCTCTGTGTGTCTCTGTGTGTCTCTGTGTGTCTCTGTGTGTCTCTGTGTGTCTCTGTGTGTCTCTGTGTGTCTCTGTGTGTCTCTGTGTGTCTCTGTGTGTCTCTGTGTGTCTCTGTGTGTCTCTGTGTGTCTCTGTGTGTCTCTGTGTGTCTCTGTGTGTCTCTGTGTGTCTCTGTGTGTCTCTGTGTGTCTCTGTGTGTCTCTGTGTGTCTCTGTGTGTCTCTGTGTGTCTCTGTGTGTCTCTGTGTGTCTCTGTGTGTCTCTGTGTGTCTCTGTGTGTCTCTGTGTGTCTCTGTGTGTCTCTGTGTGTCTCTGTGTGTCTCTGTGTGTCTCTGTGTGTCTCTGTGTGTCTCTGTGTGTCTCTGTGTGTCTCTGTGTGTCTCTGTGTGTCTCTGTGTGTCTCTGTGTGTCTCTGTGTGTCTCTGTGTGTCTCTGTGTGTCTCTGTGTGTCTCTGTGTGTCTCTGTGTGTCTCTGTGTGTCTCTGTGTGTCTCTGTGTGTCTCTGTGTGTCTCTGTGTGTCTCTGTGTGTCTCTGTGTGTCTCTGTGTGTCTCTGTGTGTCTCTGTGTGTCTCTGTGTGTCTCTGTGTGTCTCTGTGTGTCTCTGTGTGTCTCTGTGTGTCTCTGTGTGTCTCTGTGTGTCTCTGTGTGTCTCTGTGTGTCTCTGTGTGTCTCTGTGTGTCTCTGTGTGTCTCTGTGTGTCTCTGTGTGTCTCTGTGTGTCTCTGTGTGTCTCTGTGTGTCTCTGTGTGTCTCTGTGTGTCTCTGTGTGTCTCTGTGTGTCTCTGTGTGTCTCTGTGTGTCTCTGTGTGTCTCTGTGTGTCTCTGTGTGTCTCTGTGTGTCTCTGTGTGTCTCTGTGTGTCTCTGTGTGTCTCTGTGTGTCTCTGTGTGTCTCTGTGTGTCTCTGTGTGTCTCTGTGTGTCTCTGTGTGTCTCTGTGTGTCTCTGTGTGTCTCTGTGTGTCTCTGTGTGTCTCTGTGTGTCTCTGTGTGTCTCTGTGTGTCTCTGTGTGTCTCTGTGTGTCTCTGTGTGTCTCTGTGTGTCTCTGTGTGTCTCTGTGTGTCTCTGTGTGTCTCTGTGTGTCTCTGTGTGTCTCTGTGTGTCTCTGTGTGTCTCTGTGTGTCTCTGTGTGTCTCTGTGTGTCTCTGTGTGTCTCTGTGTGTCTCTGTGTGTCTCTGTGTGTCTCTGTGTGTCTCTGTGTGTCTCTGTGTGTCTCTGTGTGTCTCTGTGTGTCTCTGTGTGTCTCTGTGTGTCTCTGTGTGTCTCTGTGTGTCTCTGTGTGTCTCTGTGTGTCTCTGTGTGTCTCTGTGTGTCTCTGTGTGTCTCTGTGTGTCTCTGTGTGTCTCTGTGTGTCTCTGTGTGTCTCTGTGTGTCTCTGTGTGTCTCTGTGTGTCTCTGTGTGTCTCTGTGTGTCTCTGTGTGTCTCTGTGTGTCTCTGTGTGTCTCTGTGTGTCTCTGTGTGTCTCTGTGTGTCTCTGTGTGTCTCTGTGTGTCTCTGTGTGTCTCTGTGTGTCTCTGTGTGTCTCTGTGTGTCTCTGTGTGTCTCTGTGTGTCTCTGTGTGTCTCTGTGTGTCTCTGTGTGTCTCTGTGTGTCTCTGTGTGTCTCTGTGTGTCTCTGTGTGTCTCTGTGTGTCTCTGTGTGTCTCTGTGTGTCTCTGTGTGTCTCTGTGTGTCTCTGTGTGTCTCTGTGTGTCTCTGTGTGTCTCTGTGTGTCTCTGTGTGTCTCTGTGTGTCTCTGTGTGTCTCTGTGTGTCTCTGTGTGTCTCTGTGTGTCTCTGTGTGTCTCTGTGTGTCTCTGTGTGTCTCTGTGTGTCTCTGTGTGTCTCTGTGTGTCTCTGTGTGTCTCTGTGTGTCTCTGTGTGTCTCTGTGTGTCTCTGTGTGTCTCTGTGTGTCTCTGTGTGTCTCTGTGTGTCTCTGTGTGTCTCTGTGTGTCTCTGTGTGTCTCTGTGTGTCTCTGTGTGTCTCTGTGTGTCTCTGTGTGTCTCTGTGTGTCTCTGTGTGTCTCTGTGTGTCTCTGTGTGTCTCTGTGTGTCTCTGTGTGTCTCTGTGTGTCTCTGTGTGTCTCTGTGTGTCTCTGTGTGTCTCTGTGTGTCTCTGTGTGTCTCTGTGTGTCTCTGTGTGTCTCTGTGTGTCTCTGTGTGTCTCTGTGTGTCTCTGTGTGTCTCTGTGTGTCTCTGTGTGTCTCTGTGTGTCTCTGTGTGTCTCTGTGTGTCTCTGTGTGTCTCTGTGTGTCTCTGTGTGTCTCTGTGTGTCTCTGTGTGTCTCTGTGTGTCTCTGTGTGTCTCTGTGTGTCTCTGTGTGTCTCTGTGTGTCTCTGTGTGTCTCTGTGTGTCTCTGTGTGTCTCTGTGTGTCTCTGTGTGTCTCTGTGTGTCTCTGTGTGTCTCTGTGTGTCTCTGTGTGTCTCTGTGTGTCTCTGTGTGTCTCTGTGTGTCTCTGTGTGTCTCTGTGTGTCTCTGTGTGTCTCTGTGTGTCTCTGTGTGTCTCTGTGTGTCTCTGTGTGTCTCTGTGTGTCTCTGTGTGTCTCTGTGTGTCTCTGTGTGTCTCTGTGTGTCTCTGTGTGTCTCTGTGTGTCTCTGTGTGTCTCTGTGTGTCTCTGTGTGTCTCTGTGTGTCTCTGTGTGTCTCTGTGTGTCTCTGTGTGTCTCTGTGTGTCTCTGTCTGTGTGTCTCTGTGTGTCTCTGTGTGTCTCTGTGTGTCTCTGTGTGTCTCTGTGTGTCTCTGTGTGTCTCTGTGTGTCTCTGTGTGTCTCTGTGTGTCTCTGTGTGTCTCTGTGTGTCTCTGTGTGTCTCTGTGTGTCTCTGTGTGTCTCTGTGTGTCTCTGTGTGTCTCTGTGTGTCTCTGTGTGTCTCTGTGTGTCTCTGTGTGTCTCTGTGTGTCTCTGTGTGTCTCTGTGTGTCTCTGTGTGTCTCTGTGTGTCTCTGTGTGTCTCTGTGTGTCTCTGTGTGTCTCTGTGTGTCTCTGTGTGTCTCTGTGTGTCTCTGTGTGTCTCTGTGTGTCTCTGTGTGTCTCTGTGTGTCTCTGTGTGTCTCTGTGTGTCTCTGTGTGTCTCTGTGTGTCTCTGTGTGTCTCTGTGTGTCTCTGTGTGTCTCTGTGTGTCTCTGTGTGTCTCTGTGTGTCTCTGTGTGTCTCTGTGTGTCTCTGTGTGTCTCTGTGTGTCTCTGTGTGTCTCTGTGTGTCTCTGTGTGTCTCTGTGTGTCTCTGTGTGTCTCTGTGTGTCTCTGTGTGTCTCTGTGTGTCTCTGTGTGTCTCTGTGTGTCTCTGTGTGTCTCTGTGTGTCTCTGTGTGTCTCTGTGTGTCTCTGTGTGTCTCTGTGTGTCTCTGTGTGTCTCTGTGTGTCTCTGTGTGTCTCTGTGTGTCTCTGTGTGTCTCTGTGTGTCTCTGTGTGTCTCTGTGTGTCTCTGTGTGTCTCTGTGTGTCTCTGTGTGTCTCTGTGTGTCTCTGTGTGTCTCTGTGTGTCTCTGTGTGTCTCTGTGTGTCTCTGTGTGTCTCTGTGTGTCTCTGTGTGTCTCTGTGTGTCTCTGTGTGTCTCTGTGTGTCTCTGTGTGTCTCTGTGTGTCTCTGTGTGTCTCTGTGTGTCTCTGTGTGTCTCTGTGTGTCTCTGTGTGTCTCTGTGTGTCTCTGTGTGTCTCTGTGTGTCTCTGTGTGTCTCTGTGTGTCTCTGTGTGTCTCTGTGTGTCTCTGTGTGTCTCTGTGTGTCTCTGTGTGTCTCTGTGTGTCTCTGTGTGTCTCTGTGTGTCTCTGTGTGTCTCTGTGTGTCTCTGTGTGTCTCTGTGTGTCTCTGTGTGTCTCTGTGTGTCTCTGTGTGTCTCTGTGTGTCTCTGTGTGTCTCTGTGTGTCTCTGTGTGTCTCTGTGTGTCTCTGTGTGTCTCTGTGTGTCTCTGTGTGTCTCTGTGTGTCTCTGTGTGTCTCTGTGTGTCTCTGTGTGTCTCTGTGTGTCTCTGTGTGTCTCTGTGTGTCTCTGTGTGTCTCTGTGTGTCTCTGTGTGTCTCTGTGTGTCTCTGTGTGTCTCTGTGTGTCTCTGTGTGTCTCTGTGTGTCTCTGTGTGTCTCTGTGTGTCTCTGTGTGTCTCTGTGTGTCTCTGTGTGTCTCTGTGTGTCTCTGTGTGTCTCTGTGTGTCTCTGTGTGTCTCTGTGTGTCTCTGTGTGTCTCTGTGTGTCTCTGTGTGTCTCTGTGTGTCTCTGTGTGTCTCTGTGTGTCTCTGTGTGTCTCTGTGTGTCTCTGTGTGTCTCTGTGTGTCTCTGTGTGTCTCTGTGTGTCTCTGTGTGTCTCTGTGTGTCTCTGTGTGTCTCTGTGTGTCTCTGTGTGTCTCTGTGTGTCTCTGTGTGTCTCTGTGTGTCTCTGTGTGTCTCTGTGTGTCTCTGTGTGTCTCTGTGTGTCTCTGTGTGTCTCTGTGTGTCTCTGTGTGTCTCTGTGTGTCTCTGTGTGTCTCTGTGTGTCTCTGTGTGTCTCTGTGTGTCTCTGTGTGTCTCTGTGTGTCTCTGTGTGTCTCTGTGTGTCTCTGTGTGTCTCTGTGTGTCTCTGTGTGTCTCTGTGTGTCTCTGTGTGTCTCTGTGTGTCTCTGTGTGTCTCTGTGTGTCTCTGTGTGTCTCTGTGTGTCTCTGTGTGTCTCTGTGTGTCTCTGTGTGTCTCTGTGTGTCTCTGTGTGTCTCTGTGTGTCTCTGTGTGTCTCTGTGTGTCTCTGTGTGTCTCTGTGTGTCTCTGTGTGTCTCTGTGTGTCTCTGTGTGTCTCTGTGTGTCTCTGTGTGTCTCTGTGTGTCTCTGTGTGTCTCTGTGTGTCTCTGTGTGTCTCTGTGTGTCTCTGTGTGTCTCTGTGTGTCTCTGTGTGTCTCTGTGTGTCTCTGTGTGTCTCTGTGTGTCTCTGTGTGTCTCTGTGTGTCTCTGTGTGTCTCTGTGTGTCTCTGTGTGTCTCTGTGTGTCTCTGTGTGTCTCTGTGTGTCTCTGTGTGTCTCTGTGTGTCTCTGTGTGTCTCTGTGTGTCTCTGTGTGTCTCTGTGTGTCTCTGTGTGTCTCTGTGTGTCTCTGTGTGTCTCTGTGTGTCTCTGTGTGTCTCTGTGTGTCTCTGTGTGTCTCTGTGTGTCTCTGTGTGTCTCTGTGTGTCTCTGTGTGTCTCTGTGTGTCTCTGTGTGTCTCTGTGTGTCTCTGTGTGTCTCTGTGTGTCTCTGTGTGTCTCTGTGTGTCTCTGTGTGTCTCTGTGTGTCTCTGTGTGTCTCTGTGTGTCTCTGTGTGTCTCTGTGTGTCTCTGTGTGTCTCTGTGTGTCTCTGTGTGTCTCTGTGTGTCTCTGTGTGTCTCTGTGTGTCTCTGTGTGTCTCTGTGTGTCTCTGTGTGTCTCTGTGTGTCTCTGTGTGTCTCTGTGTGTCTCTGTGTGTCTCTGTGTGTCTCTGTGTGTCTCTGTGTGTCTCTGTGTGTCTCTGTGTGTCTCTGTGTGTCTCTGTGTGTCTCTGTGTGTCTCTGTGTGTCTCTGTGTGTCTCTGTGTGTCTCTGTGTGTCTCTGTGTGTCTCTGTGTGTCTCTGTGTGTCTCTGTGTGTCTCTGTGTGTCTCTGTGTGTCTCTGTGTGTCTCTGTGTGTCTCTGTGTGTCTCTGTGTGTCTCTGTGTGTCTCTGTGTGTCTCTGTGTGTCTCTGTGTGTCTCTGTGTGTCTCTGTGTGTCTCTGTGTGTCTCTGTGTGTCTCTGTGTGTCTCTGTGTGTCTCTGTGTGTCTCTGTGTGTCTCTGTGTGTCTCTGTGTGTCTCTGTGTGTCTCTGTGTGTCTCTGTGTGTCTCTGTGTGTCTCTGTGTGTCTCTGTGTGTCTCTGTGTGTCTCTGTGTGTCTCTGTGTGTCTCTGTGTGTCTCTGTGTGTCTCTGTGTGTCTCTGTGTGTCTCTGTGTGTCTCTGTGTGTCTCTGTGTGTCTCTGTGTGTCTCTGTGTGTCTCTGTGTGTCTCTGTGTGTCTCTGTGTGTCTCTGTGTGTCTCTGTGTGTCTCTGTGTGTCTCTGTGTGTCTCTGTGTGTCTCTGTGTGTCTCTGTGTGTCTCTGTGTGTCTCTGTGTGTCTCTGTGTGTCTCTGTGTGTCTCTGTGTGTCTCTGTGTGTCTCTGTGTGTCTCTGTGTGTCTCTGTGTGTCTCTGTGTGTCTCTGTGTGTCTCTGTGTGTCTCTGTGTGTCTCTGTGTGTCTCTGTGTGTCTCTGTGTGTCTCTGTGTGTCTCTGTGTGTCTCTGTGTGTCTCTGTGTGTCTCTGTGTGTCTCTGTGTGTCTCTGTGTGTCTCTGTGTGTCTCTGTGTGTCTCTGTGTGTCTCTGTGTGTCTCTGTGTGTCTCTGTGTGTCTCTGTGTGTCTCTGTGTGTCTCTGTGTGTCTCTGTGTGTCTCTGTGTGTCTCTGTGTGTCTCTGTGTGTCTCTGTGTGTCTCTGTGTGTCTCTGTGTGTCTCTGTGTGTCTCTGTGTGTCTCTGTGTGTCTCTGTGTGTCTCTGTGTGTCTCTGTGTGTCTCTGTGTGTCTCTGTGTGTCTCTGTGTGTCTCTGTGTGTCTCTGTGTGTCTCTGTGTGTCTCTGTGTGTCTCTGTGTGTCTCTGTGTGTCTCTGTGTGTCTCTGTGTGTCTCTGTGTGTCTCTGTGTGTCTCTGTGTGTCTCTGTGTGTCTCTGTGTGTCTCTGTGTGTCTCTGTGTGTCTCTGTGTGTCTCTGTGTGTCTCTGTGTGTCTCTGTGTGTCTCTGTGTGTCTCTGTGTGTCTCTGTGTGTCTCTGTGTGTCTCTGTGTGTCTCTGTGTGTCTCTGTGTGTCTCTGTGTGTCTCTGTGTGTCTCTGTGTGTCTCTGTGTGTCTCTGTGTGTCTCTGTGTGTCTCTGTGTGTCTCTGTGTGTCTCTGTGTGTCTCTGTGTGTCTCTGTGTGTCTCTGTGTGTCTCTGTGTGTCTCTGTGTGTCTCTGTGTGTCTCTGTGTGTCTCTGTGTGTCTCTGTGTGTCTCTGTGTGTCTCTGTGTGTCTCTGTGTGTCTCTGTGTGTCTCTGTGTGTCTCTGTGTGTCTCTGTGTGTCTCTGTGTGTCTCTGTGTGTCTCTGTGTGTCTCTGTGTGTCTCTGTGTGTCTCTGTGTGTCTCTGTGTGTCTCTGTGTGTCTCTGTGTGTCTCTGTGTGTCTCTGTGTGTCTCTGTGTGTCTCTGTGTGTCTCTGTGTGTCTCTGTGTGTCTCTGTGTGTCTCTGTGTGTCTCTGTGTGTCTCTGTGTGTCTCTGTGTGTCTCTGTGTGTCTCTGTGTGTCTCTGTGTGTCTCTGTGTGTCTCTGTGTGTCTCTGTGTGTCTCTGTGTGTCTCTGTGTGTCTCTGTGTGTCTCTGTGTGTCTCTGTGTGTCTCTGTGTGTCTCTGTGTGTCTCTGTGTGTCTCTGTGTGTCTCTGTGTGTCTCTGTGTGTCTCTGTGTGTCTCTGTGTGTCTCTGTGTGTCTCTGTGTGTCTCTGTGTGTCTCTGTGTGTCTCTGTGTGTCTCTGTGTGTCTCTGTGTGTCTCTGTGTGTCTCTGTGTGTCTCTGTGTGTCTCTGTGTGTCTCTGTGTGTCTCTGTGTGTCTCTGTGTGTCTCTGTGTGTCTCTGTGTGTCTCTGTGTGTCTCTGTGTGTCTCTGTGTGTCTCTGTGTGTCTCTGTGTGTCTCTGTGTGTCTCTGTGTGTCTCTGTGTGTCTCTGTGTGTCTCTGTGTGTCTCTGTGTGTCTCTGTGTGTCTCTGTGTGTCTCTGTGTGTCTCTGTGTGTCTCTGTGTGTCTCTGTGTGTCTCTGTGTGTCTCTGTGTGTCTCTGTGTGTCTCTGTGTGTCTCTGTGTGTCTCTGTGTGTCTCTGTGTGTCTCTGTGTGTCTCTGTGTGTCTCTGTGTGTCTCTGTGTGTCTCTGTGTGTCTCTGTGTGTCTCTGTGTGTCTCTGTGTGTCTCTGTGTGTCTCTGTGTGTCTCTGTGTGTCTCTGTGTGTCTCTGTGTGTCTCTGTGTGTCTCTGTGTGTCTCTGTGTGTCTCTGTGTGTCTCTGTGTGTCTCTGTGTGTCTCTGTGTGTCTCTGTGTGTCTCTGTGTGTCTCTGTGTGTCTCTGTGTGTCTCTGTGTGTCTCTGTGTGTCTCTGTGTGTCTCTGTGTGTCTCTGTGTGTCTCTGTGTGTCTCTGTGTGTCTCTGTGTGTCTCTGTGTGTCTCTGTGTGTCTCTGTGTGTCTCTGTGTGTCTCTGTGTGTCTCTGTGTGTCTCTGTGTGTCTCTGTGTGTCTCTGTGTGTCTCTGTGTGTCTCTGTGTGTCTCTGTGTGTCTCTGTGTGTCTCTGTGTGTCTCTGTGTGTCTCTGTGTGTCTCTGTGTGTCTCTGTGTGTCTCTGTGTGTCTCTGTGTGTCTCTGTGTGTCTCTGTGTGTCTCTGTGTGTCTCTGTGTGTCTCTGTGTGTCTCTGTGTGTCTCTGTGTGTCTCTGTGTGTCTCTGTGTGTCTCTGTGTGTCTCTGTGTGTCTCTGTGTGTCTCTGTGTGTCTCTGTGTGTCTCTGTGTGTCTCTGTGTGTCTCTGTGTGTCTCTGTGTGTCTCTGTGTGTCTCTGTGTGTCTCTGTGTGTCTCTGTGTGTCTCTGTGTGTCTCTGTGTGTCTCTGTGTGTCTCTGTGTGTCTCTGTGTGTCTCTGTGTGTCTCTGTGTGTCTCTGTGTGTCTCTGTGTGTCTCTGTGTGTCTCTGTGTGTCTCTGTGTGTCTCTGTGTGTCTCTGTGTGTCTCTGTGTGTCTCTGTGTGTCTCTGTGTGTCTCTGTGTGTCTCTGTGTGTCTCTGTGTGTCTCTGTGTGTCTCTGTGTGTCTCTGTGTGTCTCTGTGTGTCTCTGTGTGTCTCTGTGTGTCTCTGTGTGTCTCTGTGTGTCTCTGTGTGTCTCTGTGTGTCTCTGTGTGTCTCTGTGTGTCTCTGTGTGTCTCTGTGTGTCTCTGTGTGTCTCTGTGTGTCTCTGTGTGTCTCTGTGTGTCTCTGTGTGTCTCTGTGTGTCTCTGTGTGTCTCTGTGTGTCTCTGTGTGTCTCTGTGTGTCTCTGTGTGTCTCTGTGTGTCTCTGTGTGTCTCTGTGTGTCTCTGTGTGTCTCTGTGTGTCTCTGTGTGTCTCTGTGTGTCTCTGTGTGTCTCTGTGTGTCTCTGTGTGTCTCTGTGTGTCTCTGTGTGTCTCTGTGTGTCTCTGTGTGTCTCTGTGTGTCTCTGTGTGTCTCTGTGTGTCTCTGTGTGTCTCTGTGTGTCTCTGTGTGTCTCTGTGTGTCTCTGTGTGTCTCTGTGTGTCTCTGTGTGTCTCTGTGTGTCTCTGTGTGTCTCTGTGTGTCTCTGTGTGTCTCTGTGTGTCTCTGTGTGTCTCTGTGTGTCTCTGTGTGTCTCTGTGTGTCTCTGTGTGTCTCTGTGTGTCTCTGTGTGTCTCTGTGTGTCTCTGTGTGTCTCTGTGTGTCTCTGTGTGTCTCTGTGTGTCTCTGTGTGTCTCTGTGTGTCTCTGTGTGTCTCTGTGTGTCTCTGTGTGTCTCTGTGTGTCTCTGTGTGTCTCTGTGTGTCTCTGTGTGTCTCTGTGTGTCTCTGTGTGTCTCTGTGTCGTCTCTGTGTGTCTCTGTGTGTCTCTGTGTGTCTCTGTGTGTCTCTGTGTGTCTCTGTGTGTCTCTGTGTGTCTCTGTGTGTCTCTGTGTGTCTCTGTGTGTCTCTGTGTGTCTCTGTGTGTCTCTGTGTGTCTCTGTGTGTCTCTGTGTGTCTCTGTGTGTCTCTGTGTGTCTCTGTGTGTCTCTGTGTGTCTCTGTGTGTCTCTGTGTGTCTCTGTGTGTCTCTGTGTGTCTCTGTGTGTCTCTGTGTGTCTCTGTGTGTCTCTGTGTGTCTCTGTGTGTCTCTGTGTGTCTCTGTGTGTCTCTGTGTGTCTCTGTGTGTCTCTGTGTGTCTCTGTGTGTCTCTGTGTGTCTCTGTGTGTCTCTGTGTGTCTCTGTGTGTCTCTGTGTGTCTCTGTGTGTCTCTGTGTGTCTCTGTGTGTCTCTGTGTGTCTCTGTGTGTCTCTGTGTGTCTCTGTGTGTCTCTGTGTGTCTCTGTGTGTCTCTGTGTGTCTCTGTGTGTCTCTGTGTGTCTCTGTGTGTCTCTGTGTGTCTCTGTGTGTCTCTGTGTGTCTCTGTGTGTCTCTGTGTGTCTCTGTGTGTCTCTGTGTGTCTCTGTGTGTCTCTGTGTGTCTCTGTGTGTCTCTGTGTGTCTCTGTGTGTCTCTGTGTGTCTCTGTGTGTCTCTGTGTGTCTCTGTGTGTCTCTGTGTGTCTCTGTGTGTCTCTGTGTGTCTCTGTGTGTCTCTGTGTGTCTCTGTGTGTCTCTGTGTGTCTCTGTGTGTCTCTGTGTGTCTCTGTGTGTCTCTGTGTGTCTCTGTGTGTCTCTGTGTGTCTCTGTGTGTCTCTGTGTGTCTCTGTGTGTCTCTGTGTGTCTCTGTGTGTCTCTGTGTGTCTCTGTGTGTCTCTGTGTGTCTCTGTGTGTCTCTGTGTGTCTCTGTGTGTCTCTGTGTGTCTCTGTGTGTCTCTGTGTGTCTCTGTGTGTCTCTGTGTGTCTCTGTGTGTCTCTGTGTGTCTCTGTGTGTCTCTGTGTGTCTCTGTGTGTCTCTGTGTGTCTCTGTGTGTCTCTGTGTGTCTCTGTGTGTCTCTGTGTGTCTCTGTGTGTCTCTGTGTGTCTCTGTGTGTCTCTGTGTGTCTCTGTGTGTCTCTGTGTGTCTCTGTGTGTCTCTGTGTGTCTCTGTGTGTCTCTGTGTGTCTCTGTGTGTCTCTGTGTGTCTCTGTGTGTCTCTGTGTGTCTCTGTGTGTCTCTGTGTGTCTCTGTGTGTCTCTGTGTGTCTCTGTGTGTCTCTGTGTGTCTCTGTGTGTCTCTGTGTGTCTCTGTGTGTCTCTGTGTGTCTCTGTGTGTCTCTGTGTGTCTCTGTGTGTCTCTGTGTGTCTCTGTGTGTCTCTGTGTGTCTCTGTGTGTCTCTGTGTGTCTCTGTGTGTCTCTGTGTGTCTCTGTGTGTCTCTGTGTGTCTCTGTGTGTCTCTGTGTGTCTCTGTGTGTCTCTGTGTGTCTCTGTGTGTCTCTGTGTGTCTCTGTGTGTCTCTGTGTGTCTCTGTGTGTCTCTGTGTGTCTCTGTGTGTCTCTGTGTGTCTCTGTGTGTCTCTGTGTGTCTCTGTGTGTCTCTGTGTGTCTCTGTGTGTCTCTGTGTGTCTCTGTGTGTCTCTGTGTGTCTCTGTGTGTCTCTGTGTGTCTCTGTGTGTCTCTGTGTGTCTCTGTGTGTCTCTGTGTGTCTCTGTGTGTCTCTGTGTGTCTCTGTGTGTCTCTGTGTGTCTCTGTGTGTCTCTGTGTGTCTCTGTGTGTCTCTGTGTGTCTCTGTGTGTCTCTGTGTGTCTCTGTGTGTCTCTGTGTGTCTCTGTGTGTCTCTGTGTGTCTCTGTGTGTCTCTGTGTGTCTCTGTGTGTCTCTGTGTGTCTCTGTGTGTCTCTGTGTGTCTCTGTGTGTCTCTGTGTGTCTCTGTGTGTCTCTGTGTGTCTCTGTGTGTCTCTGTGTGTCTCTGTGTGTCTCTGTGTGTCTCTGTGTGTCTCTGTGTGTCTCTGTGTGTCTCTGTGTGTCTCTGTGTGTCTCTGTGTGTCTCTGTGTGTCTCTGTGTGTCTCTGTGTGTCTCTGTGTGTCTCTGTGTGTCTCTGTGTGTCTCTGTGTGTCTCTGTGTGTCTCTGTGTGTCTCTGTGTGTCTCTGTGTGTCTCTGTGTGTCTCTGTGTGTCTCTGTGTGTCTCTGTGTGTCTCTGTGTGTCTCTGTGTGTCTCTGTGTGTCTCTGTGTGTCTCTGTGTGTCTCTGTGTGTCTCTGTGTGTCTCTGTGTGTCTCTGTGTGTCTCTGTGTGTCTCTGTGTGTCTCTGTGTGTCTCTGTGTGTCTCTGTGTGTCTCTGTGTGTCTCTGTGTGTCTCTGTGTGTCTCTGTGTGTCTCTGTGTGTCTCTGTGTGTCTCTGTGTGTCTCTGTGTGTCTCTGTGTGTCTCTGTGTGTCTCTGTGTGTCTCTGTGTGTCTCTGTGTGTCTCTGTGTGTCTCTGTGTGTCTCTGTGTGTCTCTGTGTGTCTCTGTGTGTCTCTGTGTGTCTCTGTGTGTCTCTGTGTGTCTCTGTGTGTCTCTGTGTGTCTCTGTGTGTCTCTGTGTGTCTCTGTGTGTCTCTGTGTGTCTCTGTGTGTCTCTGTGTGTCTCTGTGTGTCTCTGTGTGTCTCTGTGTGTCTCTGTGTGTCTCTGTGTGTCTCTGTGTGTCTCTGTGTGTCTCTGTGTGTCTCTGTGTGTCTCTGTGTGTCTCTGTGTGTCTCTGTGTGTCTCTGTGTGTCTCTGTGTGTCTCTGTGTGTCTCTGTGTGTCTCTGTGTGTCTCTGTGTGTCTCTGTGTGTCTCTGTGTGTCTCTGTGTGTCTCTGTGTGTCTCTGTGTGTCTCTGTGTGTCTCTGTGTGTCTCTGTGTGTCTCTGTGTGTCTCTGTGTGTCTCTGTGTGTCTCTGTGTGTCTCTGTGTGTCTCTGTGTGTCTCTGTGTGTCTCTGTGTGTCTCTGTGTGTCTCTGTGTGTCTCTGTGTGTCTCTGTGTGTCTCTGTGTGTCTCTGTGTGTCTCTGTGTGTCTCTGTGTGTCTCTGTGTGTCTCTGTGTGTCTCTGTGTGTCTCTGTGTGTCTCTGTGTGTCTCTGTGTGTCTCTGTGTGTCTCTGTGTGTCTCTGTGTGTCTCTGTGTGTCTCTGTGTGTCTCTGTGTGTCTCTGTGTGTCTCTGTGTGTCTCTGTGTGTCTCTGTGTGTCTCTGTGTGTCTCTGTGTGTCTCTGTGTGTCTCTGTGTGTCTCTGTGTGTCTCTGTGTGTCTCTGTGTGTCTCTGTGTGTCTCTGTGTGTCTCTGTGTGTCTCTGTGTGTCTCTGTGTGTCTCTGTGTGTCTCTGTGTGTCTCTGTGTGTCTCTGTGTGTCTCTGTGTGTCTCTGTGTGTCTCTGTGTGTCTCTGTGTGTCTCTGTGTGTCTCTGTGTGTCTCTGTGTGTCTCTGTGTGTCTCTGTGTGTCTCTGTGTGTCTCTGTGTGTCTCTGTGTGTCTCTGTGTGTCTCTGTGTGTCTCTGTGTGTCTCTGTGTGTCTCTGTGTGTCTCTGTGTGTCTCTGTGTGTCTCTGTGTGTCTCTGTGTGTCTCTGTGTGTCTCTGTGTGTCTCTGTGTGTCTCTGTGTGTCTCTGTGTGTCTCTGTGTGTCTCTGTGTGTCTCTGTGTGTCTCTGTGTGTCTCTGTGTGTCTCTGTGTGTCTCTGTGTGTCTCTGTGTGTCTCTGTGTGTCTCTGTGTGTCTCTGTGTGTCTCTGTGTGTCTCTGTGTGTCTCTGTGTGTCTCTGTGTGTCTCTGTGTGTCTCTGTGTGTCTCTGTGTGTCTCTGTGTGTCTCTGTGTGTCTCTGTGTGTCTCTGTGTGTCTCTGTGTGTCTCTGTGTGTCTCTGTGTGTCTCTGTGTGTCTCTGTGTGTCTCTGTGTGTCTCTGTGTGTCTCTGTGTGTCTCTGTGTGTCTCTGTGTGTCTCTGTGTGTCTCTGTGTGTCTCTGTGTGTCTCTGTGTGTCTCTGTGTGTCTCTGTGTGTCTCTGTGTGTCTCTGTGTGTCTCTGTGTGTCTCTGTGTGTCTCTGTGTGTCTCTGTGTGTCTCTGTGTGTCTCTGTGTGTCTCTGTGTGTCTCTGTGTGTCTCTGTGTGTCTCTGTGTGTCTCTGTGTGTCTCTGTGTGTCTCTGTGTGTCTCTGTGTGTCTCTGTGTGTCTCTGTGTGTCTCTGTGTGTCTCTGTGTGTCTCTGTGTGTCTCTGTGTGTCTCTGTGTGTCTCTGTGTGTCTCTGTGTGTCTCTGTGTGTCTCTGTGTGTCTCTGTGTGTCTCTGTGTGTCTCTGTGTGTCTCTGTGTGTCTCTGTGTGTCTCTGTGTGTCTCTGTGTGTCTCTGTGTGTCTCTGTGTGTCTCTGTGTGTCTCTGTGTGTCTCTGTGTGTCTCTGTGTGTCTCTGTGTGTCTCTGTGTGTCTCTGTGTGTCTCTGTGTGTCTCTGTGTGTCTCTGTGTGTCTCTGTGTGTCTCTGTGTGTCTCTGTGTGTCTCTGTGTGTCTCTGTGTGTCTCTGTGTGTCTCTGTGTGTCTCTGTGTGTCTCTGTGTGTCTCTGTGTGTCTCTGTGTGTCTCTGTGTGTCTCTGTGTGTCTCTGTGTGTCTCTGTGTGTCTCTGTGTGTCTCTGTGTGTCTCTGTGTGTCTCTGTGTGTCTCTGTGTGTCTCTGTGTGTCTCTGTGTGTCTCTGTGTGTCTCTGTGTGTCTCTGTGTGTCTCTGTGTGTCTCTGTGTGTCTCTGTGTGTCTCTGTGTGTCTCTGTGTGTCTCTGTGTGTCTCTGTGTGTCTCTGTGTGTCTCTGTGTGTCTCTGTGTGTCTCTGTGTGTCTCTGTGTGTCTCTGTGTGTCTCTGTGTGTCTCTGTGTGTCTCTGTGTGTCTCTGTGTGTCTCTGTGTGTCTCTGTGTGTCTCTGTGTGTCTCTGTGTGTCTCTGTGTGTCTCTGTGTGTCTCTGTGTGTCTCTGTGTGTCTCTGTGTGTCTCTGTGTGTCTCTGTGTGTCTCTGTGTGTCTCTGTGTGTCTCTGTGTGTCTCTGTGTGTCTCTGTGTGTCTCTGTGTGTCTCTGTGTGTCTCTGTGTGTCTCTGTGTGTCTCTGTGTGTCTCTGTGTGTCTCTGTGTGTCTCTGTGTGTCTCTGTGTGTCTCTGTGTGTCTCTGTGTGTCTCTGTGTGTCTCTGTGTGTCTCTGTGTGTCTCTGTGTGTCTCTGTGTGTCTCTGTGTGTCTCTGTGTGTCTCTGTGTGTCTCTGTGTGTCTCTGTGTGTCTCTGTGTGTCTCTGTGTGTCTCTGTGTGTCTCTGTGTGTCTCTGTGTGTCTCTGTGTGTCTCTGTGTGTCTCTGTGTGTCTCTGTGTGTCTCTGTGTGTCTCTGTGTGTCTCTGTGTGTCTCTGTGTGTCTCTGTGTGTCTCTGTGTGTCTCTGTGTGTCTCTGTGTGTCTCTGTGTGTCTCTGTGTGTCTCTGTGTGTCTCTGTGTGTCTCTGTGTGTCTCTGTGTGTCTCTGTGTGTCTCTGTGTGTCTCTGTGTGTCTCTGTGTGTCTCTGTGTGTCTCTGTGTGTCTCTGTGTGTCTCTGTGTGTCTCTGTGTGTCTCTGTGTGTCTCTGTGTGTCTCTGTGTGTCTCTGTGTGTCTCTGTGTGTCTCTGTGTGTCTCTGTGTGTCTCTGTGTGTCTCTGTGTGTCTCTGTGTGTCTCTGTGTGTCTCTGTGTGTCTCTGTGTGTCTCTGTGTGTCTCTGTGTGTCTCTGTGTGTCTCTGTGTGTCTCTGTGTGTCTCTGTGTGTCTCTGTGTGTCTCTGTGTGTCTCTGTGTGTCTCTGTGTGTCTCTGTGTGTCTCTGTGTGTCTCTGTGTGTCTCTGTGTGTCTCTGTGTGTCTCTGTGTGTCTCTGTGTGTCTCTGTGTGTCTCTGTGTGTCTCTGTGTGTCTCTGTGTGTCTCTGTGTGTCTCTGTGTGTCTCTGTGTGTCTCTGTGTGTCTCTGTGTGTCTCTGTGTGTCTCTGTGTGTCTCTGTGTGTCTCTGTGTGTCTCTGTGTGTCTCTGTGTGTCTCTGTGTGTCTCTGTGTGTCTCTGTGTGTCTCTGTGTGTCTCTGTGTGTCTCTGTGTGTCTCTGTGTGTCTCTGTGTGTCTCTGTGTGTCTCTGTGTGTCTCTGTGTGTCTCTGTGTGTCTCTGTGTGTCTCTGTGTGTCTCTGTGTGTCTCTGTGTGTCTCTGTGTGTCTCTGTGTGTCTCTGTGTGTCTCTGTGTGTCTCTGTGTGTCTCTGTGTGTCTCTGTGTGTCTCTGTGTGTCTCTGTGTGTCTCTGTGTGTCTCTGTGTGTCTCTGTGTGTCTCTGTGTGTCTCTGTGTGTCTCTGTGTGTCTCTGTGTGTCTCTGTGTGTCTCTGTGTGTCTCTGTGTGTCTCTGTGTGTCTCTGTGTGTCTCTGTGTGTCTCTGTGTGTCTCTGTGTGTCTCTGTGTGTCTCTGTGTGTCTCTGTGTGTCTCTGTGTGTCTCTGTGTGTCTCTGTGTGTCTCTGTGTGTCTCTGTGTGTCTCTGTGTGTCTCTGTGTGTCTCTGTGTGTCTCTGTGTGTCTCTGTGTGTCTCTGTGTGTCTCTGTGTGTCTCTGTGTGTCTCTGTGTGTCTCTGTGTGTCTCTGTGTGTCTCTGTGTGTCTCTGTGTGTCTCTGTGTGTCTCTGTGTGTCTCTGTGTGTCTCTGTGTGTCTCTGTGTGTCTCTGTGTGTCTCTGTGTGTCTCTGTGTGTCTCTGTGTGTCTCTGTGTGTCTCTGTGTGTCTCTGTGTGTCTCTGTGTGTCTCTGTGTGTCTCTGTGTGTCTCTGTGTGTCTCTGTGTGTCTCTGTGTGTCTCTGTGTGTCTCTGTGTGTCTCTGTGTGTCTCTGTGTGTCTCTGTGTGTCTCTGTGTGTCTCTGTGTGTCTCTGTGTGTCTCTGTGTGTCTCTGTGTGTCTCTGTGTGTCTCTGTGTGTCTCTGTGTGTCTCTGTGTGTCTCTGTGTGTCTCTGTGTGTCTCTGTGTGTCTCTGTGTGTCTCTGTGTGTCTCTGTGTGTCTCTGTGTGTCTCTGTGTGTCTCTGTGTGTCTCTGTGTGTCTCTGTGTGTCTCTGTGTGTCTCTGTGTGTCTCTGTGTGTCTCTGTGTGTCTCTGTGTGTCTCTGTGTGTCTCTGTGTGTCTCTGTGTGTCTCTGTGTGTCTCTGTGTGTCTCTGTGTGTCTCTGTGTGTCTCTGTGTGTCTCTGTGTGTCTCTGTGTGTCTCTGTGTGTCTCTGTGTGTCTCTGTGTGTCTCTGTGTGTCTCTGTGTGTCTCTGTGTGTCTCTGTGTGTCTCTGTGTGTCTCTGTGTGTCTCTGTGTGTCTCTGTGTGTCTCTGTGTGTCTCTGTGTGTCTCTGTGTGTCTCTGTGTGTCTCTGTGTGTCTCTGTGTGTCTCTGTGTGTCTCTGTGTGTCTCTGTGTGTCTCTGTGTGTCTCTGTGTGTCTCTGTGTGTCTCTGTGTGTCTCTGTGTGTCTCTGTGTGTCTCTGTGTGTCTCTGTGTGTCTCTGTGTGTCTCTGTGTGTCTCTGTGTGTCTCTGTGTGTCTCTGTGTG
Organism: Crepidodera aurea; assembly: GCA_949320105.2. Classification (NCBI taxonomy): domain Eukaryota; kingdom Metazoa; phylum Arthropoda; class Insecta; order Coleoptera; family Chrysomelidae; genus Crepidodera; species Crepidodera aurea. The sequence continues at coordinate 11,659 of CASGHU020000029.1, read as the reverse complement.
TCTCTGTGTGTCTCTGTGTGTCTCTGTGTGTCTCTGTGTGTCTCTGTGTGTCTCTGTGTGTCTCTGTGTGTCTCTGTGTGTCTCTGTGTGTCTCTGTGTGTCTCTGTGTGTCTCTGTGTGTCTCTGTGTGTCTCTGTGTGTCTCTGTGTGTCTCTGTGTGTCTCTGTGTGTCTCTGTGTGTCTCTGTGTGTCTCTGTGTGTCTCTGTGTGTCTCTGTGTGTCTCTGTGTGTCTCTGTGTGTCTCTGTGTGTCTCTGTGTGTCTCTGTGTGTCTCTGTGTGTCTCTGTGTGTCTCTGTGTGTCTCTGTGTGTCTCTGTGTGTCTCTGTGTGTCTCTGTGTGTCTCTGTGTGTCTCTGTGTGTCTCTGTGTGTCTCTGTGTGTCTCTGTGTGTCTCTGTGTGTCTCTGTGTGTCTCTGTGTGTCTCTGTGTGTCTCTGTGTGTCTCTGTGTGTCTCTGTGTGTCTCTGTGTGTCTCTGTGTCGTGTCTCTGTGTGTCTCTGTGTGTCTCTGTGTGTCTCTGTGTGTCTCTGTGTGTCTCTGTGTGTCTCTGTGTGTCTCTGTGTGTCTCTGTGTGTCTCTGTGTGTCTCTGTGTGTCTCTGTGTGTCTCTGTGTGTCTCTGTGTGTCTCTGTGTGTCTCTGTGTGTCTCTGTGTGTCTCTGTGTGTCTCTGTGTGTCTCTGTGTGTCTCTGTGTGTCTCTGTGTGTCTCTGTGTGTCTCTGTGTGTCTCTGTGTGTCTCTGTGTGTCTCTGTGTGTCTCTGTGTGTCTCTGTGTGTCTCTGTGTGTCTCTGTGTGTCTCTGTGTGTCTCTGTGTGTCTCTGTGTGTCTCTGTGTGTCTCTGTGTGTCTCTGTGTGTCTCTGTGTGTCTCTGTGTGTCTCTGTGTGTCTCTGTGTGTCTCTGTGTGTCTCTGTGTGTCTCTGTGTGTCTCTGTGTGTCTCTGTGTGTCTCTGTGTGTCTCTGTGTGTCTCTGTGTGTCTCTGTGTGTCTCTGTGTGTCTCTGTGTGTCTCTGTGTGTCTCTGTGTGTCTCTGTGTGTCTCTGTGTGTCTCTGTGTGTCTCTGTGTGTCTCTGTGTGTCTCTGTGTGTCTCTGTGTGTCTCTGTGTGTCTCTGTGTGTCTCTGTGTGTCTCTGTGTGTCTCTGTGTGTCTCTGTGTGTCTCTGTGTGTCTCTGTGTGTCTCTGTGTGTCTCTGTGTGTCTCTGTGTGTCTCTGTGTGTCTCTGTGTGTCTCTGTGTGTCTCTGTGTGTCTCTGTGTGTCTCTGTGTGTCTCTGTGTGTCTCTGTGTGTCTCTGTGTGTCTCTGTGTGTCTCTGTGTGTCTCTGTGTGTCTCTGTGTGTCTCTGTGTGTCTCTGTGTGTCTCTGTGTGTCTCTGTGTGTCTCTGTGTGTCTCTGTGTGTCTCTGTGTGTCTCTGTGTGTCTCTGTGTGTCTCTGTGTGTCTCTGTGTGTCTCTGTGTGTCTCTGTGTGTCTCTGTGTGTCTCTGTGTGTCTCTGTGTGTCTCTGTGTGTCTCTGTGTGTCTCTGTGTGTCTCTGTGTGTCTCTGTGTGTCTCTGTGTGTCTCTGTGTGTCTCTGTGTGTCTCTGTGTGTCTCTGTGTGTCTCTGTGTGTCTCTGTGTGTCTCTGTGTGTCTCTGTGTGTCTCTGTGTGTCTCTGTGTGTCTCTGTGTGTCTCTGTGTGTCTCTGTGTGTCTCTGTGTGTCTCTGTGTGTCTCTGTGTGTCTCTGTGTGTCTCTGTGTGTCTCTGTGTGTCTCTGTGTGTCTCTGTGTGTCTCTGTGTGTCTCTGTGTGTCTCTGTGTGTCTCTGTGTGTCTCTGTGTGTCTCTGTGTGTCTCTGTGTGTCTCTGTGTGTCTCTGTGTGTCTCTGTGTGTCTCTGTGTGTCTCTGTGTGTCTCTGTGTGTCTCTGTGTGTCTCTGTGTGTCTCTGTGTGTCTCTGTGTGTCTCTGTGTGTCTCTGTGTGTCTCTGTGTGTCTCTGTGTGTCTCTGTGTGTCTCTGTGTGTCTCTGTGTGTCTCTGTGTGTCTCTGTGTGTCTCTGTGTGTCTCTGTGTGTCTCTGTGTGTCTCTGTGTGTCTCTGTGTGTCTCTGTGTGTCTCTGTGTGTCTCTGTGTGTCTCTGTGTGTCTCTGTGTGTCTCTGTGTGTCTCTGTGTGTCTCTGTGTGTCTCTGTGTGTCTCTGTGTGTCTCTGTGTGTCTCTGTGTGTCTCTGTGTGTCTCTGTGTGTCTCTGTGTGTCTCTGTGTGTCTCTGTGTGTCTCTGTGTGTCTCTGTGTGTCTCTGTGTGTCTCTGTGTGTCTCTGTGTGTCTCTGTGTGTCTCTGTGTGTCTCTGTGTGTCTCTGTGTGTCTCTGTGTGTCTCTGTGTGTCTCTGTGTGTCTCTGTGTGTCTCTGTGTGTCTCTGTGTGTCTCTGTGTGTCTCTGTGTGTCTCTGTGTGTCTCTGTGTGTCTCTGTGTGTCTCTGTGTGTCTCTGTGTGTCTCTGTGTGTCTCTGTGTGTCTCTGTGTGTCTCTGTGTGTCTCTGTGTGTCTCTGTGTGTCTCTGTGTGTCTCTGTGTGTCTCTGTGTGTCTCTGTGTGTCTCTGTGTGTCTCTGTGTGTCTCTGTGTGTCTCTGTGTGTCTCTGTGTGTCTCTGTGTGTCTCTGTGTGTCTCTGTGTGTCTCTGTGTGTCTCTGTGTGTCTCTGTGTGTCTCTGTGTGTCTCTGTGTGTCTCTGTGTGTCTCTGTGTGTCTCTGTGTGTCTCTGTGTGTCTCTGTGTGTCTCTGTGTGTCTCTGTGTGTCTCTGTGTGTCTCTGTGTGTCTCTGTGTGTCTCTGTGTGTCTCTGTGTGTCTCTGTGTGTCTCTGTGTGTCTCTGTGTGTCTCTGTGTGTCTCTGTGTGTCTCTGTGTGTCTCTGTGTGTCTCTGTGTGTCTCTGTGTGTCTCTGTGTGTCTCTGTGTGTCTCTGTGTGTCTCTGTGTGTCTCTGTGTGTCTCTGTGTGTCTCTGTGTGTCTCTGTGTGTCTCTGTGTGTCTCTGTGTGTCTCTGTGTGTCTCTGTGTGTCTCTGTGTGTCTCTGTGTGTCTCTGTGTGTCTCTGTGTGTCTCTGTGTGTCTCTGTGTGTCTCTGTGTGTCTCTGTGTGTCTCTGTGTGTCTCTGTGTGTCTCTGTGTGTCTCTGTGTGTCTCTGTGTGTCTCTGTGTGTCTCTGTGTGTCTCTGTGTGTCTCTGTGTGTCTCTGTGTGTCTCTGTGTGTCTCTGTGTGTCTCTGTGTGTCTCTGTGTGTCTCTGTGTGTCTCTGTGTGTCTCTGTGTGTCTCTGTGTGTCTCTGTGTGTCTCTGTGTGTCTCTGTGTGTCTCTGTGTGTCTCTGTGTGTCTCTGTGTGTCTCTGTGTGTCTCTGTGTGTCTCTGTGTGTCTCTGTGTGTCTCTGTGTGTCTCTGTGTGTCTCTGTGTGTCTCTGTGTGTCTCTGTGTGTCTCTGTGTGTCTCTGTGTGTCTCTGTGTGTCTCTGTGTGTCTCTGTGTGTCTCTGTGTGTCTCTGTGTGTCTCTGTGTGTCTCTGTGTGTCTCTGTGTGTCTCTGTGTGTCTCTGTGTGTCTCTGTGTGTCTCTGTGTGTCTCTGTGTGTCTCTGTGTGTCTCTGTGTGTCTCTGTGTGTCTCTGTGTGTCTCTGTGTGTCTCTGTGTGTCTCTGTGTGTCTCTGTGTGTCTCTGTGTGTCTCTGTGTGTCTCTGTGTGTCTCTGTGTGTCTCTGTGTGTCTCTGTGTGTCTCTGTGTGTCTCTGTGTGTCTCTGTGTGTCTCTGTGTGTCTCTGTGTGTCTCTGTGTGTCTCTGTGTGTCTCTGTGTGTCTCTGTGTGTCTCTGTGTGTCTCTGTGTGTCTCTGTGTGTCTCTGTGTGTCTCTGTGTGTCTCTGTGTGTCTCTGTGTGTCTCTGTGTGTCTCTGTGTGTCTCTGTGTGTCTCTGTGTGTCTCTGTGTGTCTCTGTGTGTCTCTGTGTGTCTCTGTGTGTCTCTGTGTGTCTCTGTGTGTCTCTGTGTGTCTCTGTGTGTCTCTGTGTGTCTCTGTGTGTCTCTGTGTGTCTCTGTGTGTCTCTGTGTGTCTCTGTGTGTCTCTGTGTGTCTCTGTGTGTCTCTGTGTGTCTCTGTGTGTCTCTGTGTGTCTCTGTGTGTCTCTGTGTGTCTCTGTGTGTCTCTGTGTGTCTCTGTGTGTCTCTGTGTGTCTCTGTGTGTCTCTGTGTGTCTCTGTGTGTCTCTGTGTGTCTCTGTGTGTCTCTGTGTGTCTCTGTGTGTCTCTGTGTGTCTCTGTGTGTCTCTGTGTGTCTCTGTGTGTCTCTGTGTGTCTCTGTGTGTCTCTGTGTGTCTCTGTGTGTCTCTGTGTGTCTCTGTGTGTCTCTGTGTGTCTCTGTGTGTCTCTGTGTGTCTCTGTGTGTCTCTGTGTGTCTCTGTGTGTCTCTGTGTGTCTCTGTGTGTCTCTGTGTGTCTCTGTGTGTCTCTGTGTGTCTCTGTGTGTCTCTGTGTGTCTCTGTGTGTCTCTGTGTGTCTCTGTGTGTCTCTGTGTGTCTCTGTGTGTCTCTGTGTGTCTCTGTGTGTCTCTGTGTGTCTCTGTGTGTCTCTGTGTGTCTCTGTGTGTCTCTGTGTGTCTCTGTGTGTCTCTGTGTGTCTCTGTGTGTCTCTGTGTGTCTCTGTGTGTCTCTGTGTGTCTCTGTGTGTCTCTGTGTGTCTCTGTGTGTCTCTGTGTGTCTCTGTGTGTCTCTGTGTGTCTCTGTGTGTCTCTGTGTGTCTCTGTCTGTGTGTCTCTGTGTGTCTCTGTGTGTCTCTGTGTGTCTCTGTGTGTCTCTGTGTGTCTCTGTGTGTCTCTGTGTGTCTCTGTGTGTCTCTGTGTGTCTCTGTGTGTCTCTGTGTGTCTCTGTGTGTCTCTGTGTGTCTCTGTGTGTCTCTGTGTGTCTCTGTGTGTCTCTGTGTGTCTCTGTGTGTCTCTGTGTGTCTCTGTGTGTCTCTGTGTGTCTCTGTGTGTCTCTGTGTGTCTCTGTGTGTCTCTGTGTGTCTCTGTGTGTCTCTGTGTGTCTCTGTGTGTCTCTGTGTGTCTCTGTGTGTCTCTGTGTGTCTCTGTGTGTCTCTGTGTGTCTCTGTGTGTCTCTGTGTGTCTCTGTGTGTCTCTGTGTGTCTCTGTGTGTCTCTGTGTGTCTCTGTGTGTCTCTGTGTGTCTCTGTGTGTCTCTGTGTGTCTCTGTGTGTCTCTGTGTGTCTCTGTGTGTCTCTGTGTGTCTCTGTGTGTCTCTGTGTGTCTCTGTGTGTCTCTGTGTGTCTCTGTGTGTCTCTGTGTGTCTCTGTGTGTCTCTGTGTGTCTCTGTGTGTCTCTGTGTGTCTCTGTGTGTCTCTGTGTGTCTCTGTGTGTCTCTGTGTGTCTCTGTGTGTCTCTGTGTGTCTCTGTGTGTCTCTGTGTGTCTCTGTGTGTCTCTGTGTGTCTCTGTGTGTCTCTGTGTGTCTCTGTGTGTCTCTGTGTGTCTCTGTGTGTCTCTGTGTGTCTCTGTGTGTCTCTGTGTGTCTCTGTGTGTCTCTGTGTGTCTCTGTGTGTCTCTGTGTGTCTCTGTGTGTCTCTGTGTGTCTCTGTGTGTCTCTGTGTGTCTCTGTGTGTCTCTGTGTGTCTCTGTGTGTCTCTGTGTGTCTCTGTGTGTCTCTGTGTGTCTCTGTGTGTCTCTGTGTGTCTCTGTGTGTCTCTGTGTGTCTCTGTGTGTCTCTGTGTGTCTCTGTGTGTCTCTGTGTGTCTCTGTGTGTCTCTGTGTGTCTCTGTGTGTCTCTGTGTGTCTCTGTGTGTCTCTGTGTGTCTCTGTGTGTCTCTGTGTGTCTCTGTGTGTCTCTGTGTGTCTCTGTGTGTCTCTGTGTGTCTCTGTGTGTCTCTGTGTGTCTCTGTGTGTCTCTGTGTGTCTCTGTGTGTCTCTGTGTGTCTCTGTGTGTCTCTGTGTGTCTCTGTGTGTCTCTGTGTGTCTCTGTGTGTCTCTGTGTGTCTCTGTGTGTCTCTGTGTGTCTCTGTGTGTCTCTGTGTGTCTCTGTGTGTCTCTGTGTGTCTCTGTGTGTCTCTGTGTGTCTCTGTGTGTCTCTGTGTGTCTCTGTGTGTCTCTGTGTGTCTCTGTGTGTCTCTGTGTGTCTCTGTGTGTCTCTGTGTGTCTCTGTGTGTCTCTGTGTGTCTCTGTGTGTCTCTGTGTGTCTCTGTGTGTCTCTGTGTGTCTCTGTGTGTCTCTGTGTGTCTCTGTGTGTCTCTGTGTGTCTCTGTGTGTCTCTGTGTGTCTCTGTGTGTCTCTGTGTGTCTCTGTGTGTCTCTGTGTGTCTCTGTGTGTCTCTGTGTGTCTCTGTGTGTCTCTGTGTGTCTCTGTGTGTCTCTGTGTGTCTCTGTGTGTCTCTGTGTGTCTCTGTGTGTCTCTGTGTGTCTCTGTGTGTCTCTGTGTGTCTCTGTGTGTCTCTGTGTGTCTCTGTGTGTCTCTGTGTGTCTCTGTGTGTCTCTGTGTGTCTCTGTGTGTCTCTGTGTGTCTCTGTGTGTCTCTGTGTGTCTCTGTGTGTCTCTGTGTGTCTCTGTGTGTCTCTGTGTGTCTCTGTGTGTCTCTGTGTGTCTCTGTGTGTCTCTGTGTGTCTCTGTGTGTCTCTGTGTGTCTCTGTGTGTCTCTGTGTGTCTCTGTGTGTCTCTGTGTGTCTCTGTGTGTCTCTGTGTGTCTCTGTGTGTCTCTGTGTGTCTCTGTGTGTCTCTGTGTGTCTCTGTGTGTCTCTGTGTGTCTCTGTGTGTCTCTGTGTGTCTCTGTGTGTCTCTGTGTGTCTCTGTGTGTCTCTGTGTGTCTCTGTGTGTCTCTGTGTGTCTCTGTGTGTCTCTGTGTGTCTCTGTGTGTCTCTGTGTGTCTCTGTGTGTCTCTGTGTGTCTCTGTGTGTCTCTGTGTGTCTCTGTGTGTCTCTGTGTGTCTCTGTGTGTCTCTGTGTGTCTCTGTGTGTCTCTGTGTGTCTCTGTGTGTCTCTGTGTGTCTCTGTGTGTCTCTGTGTGTCTCTGTGTGTCTCTGTGTGTCTCTGTGTGTCTCTGTGTGTCTCTGTGTGTCTCTGTGTGTCTCTGTGTGTCTCTGTGTGTCTCTGTGTGTCTCTGTGTGTCTCTGTGTGTCTCTGTGTGTCTCTGTGTGTCTCTGTGTGTCTCTGTGTGTCTCTGTGTGTCTCTGTGTGTCTCTGTGTGTCTCTGTGTGTCTCTGTGTGTCTCTGTGTGTCTCTGTGTGTCTCTGTGTGTCTCTGTGTGTCTCTGTGTGTCTCTGTGTGTCTCTGTGTGTCTCTGTGTGTCTCTGTGTGTCTCTGTGTGTCTCTGTGTGTCTCTGTGTGTCTCTGTGTGTCTCTGTGTGTCTCTGTGTGTCTCTGTGTGTCTCTGTGTGTCTCTGTGTGTCTCTGTGTGTCTCTGTGTGTCTCTGTGTGTCTCTGTGTGTCTCTGTGTGTCTCTGTGTGTCTCTGTGTGTCTCTGTGTGTCTCTGTGTGTCTCTGTGTGTCTCTGTGTGTCTCTGTGTGTCTCTGTGTGTCTCTGTGTGTCTCTGTGTGTCTCTGTGTGTCTCTGTGTGTCTCTGTGTGTCTCTGTGTGTCTCTGTGTGTCTCTGTGTGTCTCTGTGTGTCTCTGTGTGTCTCTGTGTGTCTCTGTGTGTCTCTGTGTGTCTCTGTGTGTCTCTGTGTGTCTCTGTGTGTCTCTGTGTGTCTCTGTGTGTCTCTGTGTGTCTCTGTGTGTCTCTGTGTGTCTCTGTGTGTCTCTGTGTGTCTCTGTGTGTCTCTGTGTGTCTCTGTGTGTCTCTGTGTGTCTCTGTGTGTCTCTGTGTGTCTCTGTGTGTCTCTGTGTGTCTCTGTGTGTCTCTGTGTGTCTCTGTGTGTCTCTGTGTGTCTCTGTGTGTCTCTGTGTGTCTCTGTGTGTCTCTGTGTGTCTCTGTGTGTCTCTGTGTGTCTCTGTGTGTCTCTGTGTGTCTCTGTGTGTCTCTGTGTGTCTCTGTGTGTCTCTGTGTGTCTCTGTGTGTCTCTGTGTGTCTCTGTGTGTCTCTGTGTGTCTCTGTGTGTCTCTGTGTGTCTCTGTGTGTCTCTGTGTGTCTCTGTGTGTCTCTGTGTGTCTCTGTGTGTCTCTGTGTGTCTCTGTGTGTCTCTGTGTGTCTCTGTGTGTCTCTGTGTGTCTCTGTGTGTCTCTGTGTGTCTCTGTGTGTCTCTGTGTGTCTCTGTGTGTCTCTGTGTGTCTCTGTGTGTCTCTGTGTGTCTCTGTGTGTCTCTGTGTGTCTCTGTGTGTCTCTGTGTGTCTCTGTGTGTCTCTGTGTGTCTCTGTGTGTCTCTGTGTGTCTCTGTGTGTCTCTGTGTGTCTCTGTGTGTCTCTGTGTGTCTCTGTGTGTCTCTGTGTGTCTCTGTGTGTCTCTGTGTGTCTCTGTGTGTCTCTGTGTGTCTCTGTGTGTCTCTGTGTGTCTCTGTGTGTCTCTGTGTGTCTCTGTGTGTCTCTGTGTGTCTCTGTGTGTCTCTGTGTGTCTCTGTGTGTCTCTGTGTGTCTCTGTGTGTCTCTGTGTGTCTCTGTGTGTCTCTGTGTGTCTCTGTGTGTCTCTGTGTGTCTCTGTGTGTCTCTGTGTGTCTCTGTGTGTCTCTGTGTGTCTCTGTGTGTCTCTGTGTGTCTCTGTGTGTCTCTGTGTGTCTCTGTGTGTCTCTGTGTGTCTCTGTGTGTCTCTGTGTGTCTCTGTGTGTCTCTGTGTGTCTCTGTGTGTCTCTGTGTGTCTCTGTGTGTCTCTGTGTGTCTCTGTGTGTCTCTGTGTGTCTCTGTGTGTCTCTGTGTGTCTCTGTGTGTCTCTGTGTGTCTCTGTGTGTCTCTGTGTGTCTCTGTGTGTCTCTGTGTGTCTCTGTGTGTCTCTGTGTGTCTCTGTGTGTCTCTGTGTGTCTCTGTGTGTCTCTGTGTGTCTCTGTGTGTCTCTGTGTGTCTCTGTGTGTCTCTGTGTGTCTCTGTGTGTCTCTGTGTGTCTCTGTGTGTCTCTGTGTGTCTCTGTGTGTCTCTGTGTGTCTCTGTGTGTCTCTGTGTGTCTCTGTGTGTCTCTGTGTGTCTCTGTGTGTCTCTGTGTGTCTCTGTGTGTCTCTGTGTGTCTCTGTGTGTCTCTGTGTGTCTCTGTGTGTCTCTGTGTGTCTCTGTGTGTCTCTGTGTGTCTCTGTGTGTCTCTGTGTGTCTCTGTGTGTCTCTGTGTGTCTCTGTGTGTCTCTGTGTGTCTCTGTGTGTCTCTGTGTGTCTCTGTGTGTCTCTGTGTGTCTCTGTGTGTCTCTGTGTGTCTCTGTGTGTCTCTGTGTGTCTCTGTGTGTCTCTGTGTGTCTCTGTGTGTCTCTGTGTGTCTCTGTGTGTCTCTGTGTGTCTCTGTGTGTCTCTGTGTGTCTCTGTGTGTCTCTGTGTGTCTCTGTGTGTCTCTGTGTGTCTCTGTGTGTCTCTGTGTGTCTCTGTGTGTCTCTGTGTGTCTCTGTGTGTCTCTGTGTGTCTCTGTGTGTCTCTGTGTGTCTCTGTGTGTCTCTGTGTGTCTCTGTGTGTCTCTGTGTGTCTCTGTGTGTCTCTGTGTGTCTCTGTGTGTCTCTGTGTGTCTCTGTGTGTCTCTGTGTGTCTCTGTGTGTCTCTGTGTGTCTCTGTGTGTCTCTGTGTGTCTCTGTGTGTCTCTGTGTGTCTCTGTGTGTCTCTGTGTGTCTCTGTGTGTCTCTGTGTGTCTCTGTGTGTCTCTGTGTGTCTCTGTGTGTCTCTGTGTGTCTCTGTGTGTCTCTGTGTGTCTCTGTGTGTCTCTGTGTGTCTCTGTGTGTCTCTGTGTGTCTCTGTGTGTCTCTGTGTGTCTCTGTGTGTCTCTGTGTGTCTCTGTGTGTCTCTGTGTGTCTCTGTGTGTCTCTGTGTGTCTCTGTGTGTCTCTGTGTGTCTCTGTGTGTCTCTGTGTGTCTCTGTGTGTCTCTGTGTGTCTCTGTGTGTCTCTGTGTGTCTCTGTGTGTCTCTGTGTGTCTCTGTGTGTCTCTGTGTGTCTCTGTGTGTCTCTGTGTGTCTCTGTGTGTCTCTGTGTGTCTCTGTGTGTCTCTGTGTGTCTCTGTGTGTCTCTGTGTGTCTCTGTGTGTCTCTGTGTGTCTCTGTGTGTCTCTGTGTGTCTCTGTGTGTCTCTGTGTGTCTCTGTGTGTCTCTGTGTGTCTCTGTGTGTCTCTGTGTGTCTCTGTGTGTCTCTGTGTGTCTCTGTGTGTCTCTGTGTGTCTCTGTGTGTCTCTGTGTGTCTCTGTGTGTCTCTGTGTGTCTCTGTGTGTCTCTGTGTGTCTCTGTGTGTCTCTGTGTGTCTCTGTGTGTCTCTGTGTGTCTCTGTGTGTCTCTGTGTGTCTCTGTGTGTCTCTGTGTGTCTCTGTGTGTCTCTGTGTGTCTCTGTGTGTCTCTGTGTGTCTCTGTGTGTCTCTGTGTGTCTCTGTGTGTCTCTGTGTGTCTCTGTGTGTCTCTGTGTGTCTCTGTGTGTCTCTGTGTGTCTCTGTGTGTCTCTGTGTGTCTCTGTGTGTCTCTGTGTGTCTCTGTGTGTCTCTGTGTGTCTCTGTGTGTCTCTGTGTGTCTCTGTGTGTCTCTGTGTGTCTCTGTGTGTCTCTGTGTGTCTCTGTGTGTCTCTGTGTGTCTCTGTGTGTCTCTGTGTGTCTCTGTGTGTCTCTGTGTGTCTCTGTGTGTCTCTGTGTGTCTCTGTGTGTCTCTGTGTGTCTCTGTGTGTCTCTGTGTGTCTCTGTGTGTCTCTGTGTGTCTCTGTGTGTCTCTGTGTGTCTCTGTGTGTCTCTGTGTGTCTCTGTGTGTCTCTGTGTGTCTCTGTGTGTCTCTGTGTGTCTCTGTGTGTCTCTGTGTGTCTCTGTGTGTCTCTGTGTGTCTCTGTGTGTCTCTGTGTGTCTCTGTGTGTCTCTGTGTGTCTCTGTGTGTCTCTGTGTGTCTCTGTGTGTCTCTGTGTGTCTCTGTGTGTCTCTGTGTGTCTCTGTGTGTCTCTGTGTGTCTCTGTGTGTCTCTGTGTGTCTCTGTGTGTCTCTGTGTGTCTCTGTGTGTCTCTGTGTGTCTCTGTGTGTCTCTGTGTGTCTCTGTGTGTCTCTGTGTGTCTCTGTGTGTCTCTGTGTGTCTCTGTGTGTCTCTGTGTGTCTCTGTGTGTCTCTGTGTGTCTCTGTGTGTCTCTGTGTGTCTCTGTGTGTCTCTGTGTGTCTCTGTGTGTCTCTGTGTGTCTCTGTGTGTCTCTGTGTGTCTCTGTGTGTCTCTGTGTGTCTCTGTGTGTCTCTGTGTGTCTCTGTGTGTCTCTGTGTGTCTCTGTGTGTCTCTGTGTGTCTCTGTGTGTCTCTGTGTGTCTCTGTGTGTCTCTGTGTGTCTCTGTGTGTCTCTGTGTGTCTCTGTGTGTCTCTGTGTGTCTCTGTGTGTCTCTGTGTGTCTCTGTGTGTCTCTGTGTGTCTCTGTGTGTCTCTGTGTGTCTCTGTGTGTCTCTGTGTGTCTCTGTGTGTCTCTGTGTGTCTCTGTGTGTCTCTGTGTGTCTCTGTGTGTCTCTGTGTGTCTCTGTGTGTCTCTGTGTGTCTCTGTGTGTCTCTGTGTGTCTCTGTGTGTCTCTGTGTGTCTCTGTGTGTCTCTGTGTGTCTCTGTGTGTCTCTGTGTGTCTCTGTGTGTCTCTGTGTGTCTCTGTGTGTCTCTGTGTGTCTCTGTGTGTCTCTGTGTGTCTCTGTGTGTCTCTGTGTGTC
>CASGHU020000028.1:0-26709 GCA_949320105.2 Crepidodera aurea | reverse complement strand
ACACAGAGACACACAGAGACACACAGAGACACACAGAGACACACAGAGACACACAGAGACACACAGAGACACACAGAGACACACAGAGACACACAGAGACACACAGAGACACACAGAGACACACAGAGACACACAGAGACACACAGAGACACACAGAGACACACAGAGACACACAGAGACACACAGAGACACACAGAGACACACAGAGACACACAGAGACACACAGAGACACACAGAGACACACAGAGACACACAGAGACACACAGAGACACACAGAGACACACAGAGACACACAGAGACACACAGAGACACACAGAGACACACAGAGACACACAGAGACACACAGAGACACACAGAGACACACAGAGACACACAGAGACACACAGAGACACACAGAGACACACAGAGACACACAGAGACACACAGAGACACACAGAGACACACAGAGACACACAGAGACACACAGAGACACACAGAGACACACAGAGACACACAGAGACACACAGAGACACACAGAGACACACAGAGACACACAGAGACACACAGAGACACACAGAGACACACAGAGACACACAGAGACACACAGAGACACACAGAGACACACAGAGACACACAGAGACACACAGAGACACACAGAGACACACAGAGACACACAGAGACACACAGAGACACACAGAGACACACAGAGACACACAGAGACACAGAGACACACAGAGACACACAGAGACACACAGAGACACACAGAGACACACAGAGACACACAGAGACACACAGAGACACACAGAGACACACAGAGACACACAGAGACACACAGAGACACACAGAGACACACAGAGACACACAGAGACACACAGAGACACACAGAGACACACAGAGACACACAGAGACACACAGAGACACACAGAGACACACAGAGACACACAGAGACACACAGAGACACACAGAGACACACAGAGACACACAGAGACACACAGAGACACACAGAGACACACAGAGACACACAGAGACACACAGAGACACACAGAGACACACAGAGACACACAGAGACACACAGAGACACACAGAGACACACAGAGACACACAGAGACACACAGAGACACACAGAGACACACAGAGACACACAGAGACACACAGAGACACACAGAGACACACAGAGACACACAGAGACACACAGAGACACACAGAGACACACAGAGACACACAGAGACACACAGAGACACACAGAGACACACAGAGACACACAGAGACACACAGAGACACACAGAGACACACAGAGACACACAGAGACACACAGAGACACACAGAGACACACAGAGACACACAGAGACACACAGAGACACACAGAGACACACAGAGACACACAGAGACACACAGAGACACACAGAGACACACAGAGACACACAGAGACACACAGAGACACACAGAGACACACAGAGACACACAGAGACACACAGAGACACACAGAGACACACAGAGACACACAGAGACACACAGAGACACACAGAGACACACAGAGACACACAGAGACACACAGAGACACACAGAGACACACAGAGACACACAGAGACACACAGAGACACACAGAGACACACAGAGACACACAGAGACACACAGAGACACACAGAGACACACAGAGACACACAGAGACACACAGAGACACACAGAGACACACAGAGACACACAGAGACACACAGAGACACACAGAGACACACAGAGACACACAGAGACACACAGAGACACACAGAGACACACAGAGACACACAGAGACACACAGAGACACACAGAGACACACAGAGACACACAGAGACACACAGAGACACACAGAGACACAAGAGACACACAGAGACACACAGAGACACACAGAGACACACAGAGACACACAGAGACACACAGAGACACACAGAGACACACAGAGACACACAGAGACACACAGAGACACACAGAGACACACAGAGACACACAGAGACACATAGAGACACACAGAGACACACAGAGACACACAGAGACACACAGAGACACACAGAGACACACAGAGACACACAGAGACACACAGAGACACACAGAGACACACAGAGACACACAGAGACACACAGAGACACACAGAGACACACAGAGACACACAGAGACACACAGAGACACACAGAGACACACAGAGACACACAGAGACACACAGAGACACACAGAGACACACAGAGACACACAGAGACACACAGAGACACACAGAGACACACAGAGACACACAGAGACACACAGAGACACACAGAGACACACAGAGACACACAGAGACACACAGAGACACACAGAGACACACAGAGACACACAGAGACAAACAGAGACACACAGAGACACACAGAGACACACAGAGACACACAGAGACACACAGAGACACACAGAGACACACAGAGACACACAGAGACACACAGAGACACACAGAGACACACAGAGACACACAGAGACACACAGAGACACACAGAGACACACAGAGACACACAGAGACACACAGAGACACACAGAGACACACAGAGACACACAGAGACACACAGAGACACACAGAGACACACAGAGACACACAGAGACACACAGAGACACACAGAGACACACAGAGACAAACAGAGACACACAGAGACACACAGAGACACACAGAGACACACAGAGACACACAGAGACACACAGAGACACACAGAGACACACAGAGACACACAGAGACACACAGAGACACACAGAGACACACAGAGACACACAGAGACACACAGAGACACACAGAGACACACAGAGACACACAGAGACACACAGAGACACACAGAGACACACAGAGACACACAGTGACACACAGAGACACACAGAGACACACAGAGACACACAGAGACACACAGAGACACACAGAGACACACAGAGACACACAGAGACACACAGAGACACACAGAGACACACAGAGACACACAGAGACACACAGAGACACACAGAGACACACAGAGACACACAGAGACACACAGAGACACACAGAGACACACAGAGACACACAGAGACACACAGAGACACACAGAGACACACAGAGACACACAGAGACACACAGAGACACACAGAGACACACAGAGACACACAGAGACACACAGAGACACACAGAGACACACAGAGACACACAGAGACACACAGAGACACACAGAGACACACAGAGACACACAGAGACACACAGAGACACACAGAGACACACAGAGACACACAGAGACACACAGAGACACACAGAGACACACAGAGACACACAGAGACACACAGAGACACACAGAGACACACAGAGACACACAGAGACACACAGAGACACACAGAGACACACAGAGACACACAGAGACACACAGAGACACACAGAGACACACAGAGACACACAGAGACACACAGAGACACACAGAGACACACAGAGACACACAGAGACACACAGAGACACACAGAGACACACAGAGACACACAGAGACACACAGAGACACACAGAGACACACAGAGACACACAGAGACACACAGAGACACACAGAGACACACAGAGACACACAGAGACACACAGAGACACACAGAGACACACAGAGACACACAGAGACACACAGAGACACACAGAGACACACAGAGACACACAGAGACACACAGAGACACACAGAGACACACAGAGACACACAGAGACACACAGAGACACACAGAGACACACAGAGACACACAGAGACACACAGAGACACACAGAGACACACAGAGACACACAGAGACACACAGAGACACACAGAGACACACAGAGACACACAGAGACACACAGAGACACACAGAGACACACAGAGACACACAGAGACACACAGAGACACACAGAGACACACAGAGACACACAGAGACACACAGAGACACACAGAGACACACAGAGACACACAGAGACACACAGAGACACACAGAGACACACAGAGACACACAGAGACACACAGAGACACACAGAGACACACAGAGACACACAGAGACACACAGAGACACACAGAGACACACAGAGACACACAGAGACACACAGAGACACACAGAGACACACAGAGACACACAGAGACACACAGAGACACACAGAGACACACAGAGACACACAGAGACACACAGAGACACACAGAGACACACAGAGACACACAGAGACACACAGAGACACACAGAGACACACAGAGACACACAGAGACACACAGAGACACACAGAGACACACAGAGACACACAGAGACACACAGAGACACACAGAGACACACAGAGACACACAGAGACACACAGAGACACACAGAGACACACAGAGACACACAGAGACACACAGAGACACACAGAGACACACAGAGACACACAGAGACACACAGAGACACACAGAGACACACAGAGACACACAGAGACACACAGAGACACACAGAGACACACAGAGACACACAGAGACACACAGAGACACACAGAGACACACAGAGACACACAGAGACACACAGAGACACACAGAGACACACAGAGACACACAGAGACACACAGAGACACACAGAGACACACAGAGACACACAGAGACACACAGAGACACACAGAGACACACAGAGACACACAGAGACACACAGAGACACACAGAGACACACAGAGACACACAGAGACACACAGAGACACACAGAGACACACAGAGACACACAGAGACACACAGAGACACACAGAGACACACAGAGACACACAGAGACACACAGAGACACACAGAGACACACAGAGACACACAGAGACACACAGAGACACACAGAGACACACAGAGACACACAGAGACACACAGAGACACACAGAGACACACAGAGACACACAGAGACACACAGAGACACACAGAGACACACAGAGACACACAGAGACACACAGAGACACACAGAGACACACAGAGACACACAGAGACACACAGAGACACACAGAGACACACAGAGACACACAGAGACACACAGAGACACACAGAGACACACAGAGACACACAGAGACACACAGAGACACACAGAGACACACAGAGACACACAGAGACACACAGAGACACACAGAGACACACAGAGACACACAGAGACACACAGAGACACACAGAGACACACAGAGACACACAGAGACACACAGAGACACACAGAGACACACAGAGACACACAGAGACACACAGAGACACACAGAGACACACAGAGACACACAGAGACACACAGAGACACACAGAGACACACAGAGACACACAGAGACACACAGAGACACACAGAGACACACAGAGACACACAGAGACACACAGAGACACACAGAGACACACAGAGACACACAGAGACACACAGAGACACACAGAGACACACAGAGACACACAGAGACACACAGAGACACACAGAGACACACAGAGACACACAGAGACACACAGAGACACACAGAGACACACAGAGACACACAGAGACACACAGAGACACACAGAGACACACAGAGACACACAGAGACACACAGAGACACACAGAGACACACAGAGACACACAGAGACACACAGAGACACACAGAGACACACAGAGACACACAGAGACACACAGAGACACACAGAGACACACAGAGACACACAGAGACACACAGAGACACACAGAGACACACAGAGACACACAGAGACACACAGAGACACACAGAGACACACAGAGACACACAGAGACACACAGAGACACACAGAGACACACAGAGACACACAGAGACACACAGAGACACACAGAGACACACAGAGACACACAGAGACACACAGAGACACACAGAGACACACAGAGACACACAGAGACACACAGAGACACACAGAGACACACAGAGACACACAGAGACACACAGAGACACACAGAGACACACAGAGACACACAGAGACACACAGAGACACACAGAGACACACAGAGACACACAGAGACACACAGAGACACACAGAGACACACAGAGACACACAGAGACACACAGAGACACACAGAGACACACAGAGACACACAGAGACACACAGAGACACACAGAGACACACAGAGACACACAGAGACACACAGAGACACACAGAGACACACAGAGACACACAGAGACACACAGAGACACACAGAGACACACAGAGACACACAGAGACACACAGAGACACACAGAGACACACAGAGACACACAGAGACACACAGAGACACACAGAGACACACAGAGACACACAGAGACACACAGAGACACACAGAGACACACAGAGACACACAGAGACACACAGAGACACACAGAGACACACAGAGACACACAGAGACACACAGAGACACACAGAGACACACAGAGACACACAGAGACACACAGAGACACACAGAGACACACAGAGACACACAGAGACACACAGAGACACACAGAGACACACAGAGACACACAGAGACACACAGAGACACACAGAGACACACAGAGACACACAGAGACACACAGAGACACACAGAGACACACAGAGACACACAGAGACACACAGAGACACACAGAGACACACAGAGACACACAGAGACACACAGAGACACACAGAGACACACAGAGACACACAGAGACACACAGAGACACACAGAGACACACAGAGACACACAGAGACACACAGAGACACACAGAGACACACAGAGACACACAGAGACACACAGAGACACACAGAGACACACAGAGACACACAGAGACACACAGAGACACACAGAGACACACAGAGACACACAGAGACACACAGAGACACACAGAGACACACAGAGACACACAGAGACACACAGAGACACACAGAGACACACAGAGACACACAGAGACACACAGAGACACACAGAGACACACAGAGACACACAGAGACACACAGAGACACACAGAGACACACAGAGACACACAGAGACACACAGAGACACACAGAGACACACAGAGACACACAGAGACACACAGAGACACACAGAGACACACAGAGACACACAGAGACACACAGAGACACACAGAGACACACAGAGACACACAGAGACACACAGAGACACACAGAGACACACAGAGACACACAGAGACACACAGAGACACACAGAGACACACAGAGACACACAGAGACACACAGAGACACACAGAGACACACAGAGACACACAGAGACACACAGAGACACACAGAGACACACAGAGACACACAGAGACACACAGAGACACACAGAGACACACAGAGACACACAGAGACACACAGAGACACACAGAGACACACAGAGACACACAGAGACACACAGAGACACACAGAGACACACAGAGACACACAGAGACACACAGAGACACACAGAGACACACAGAGACACACAGAGACACACAGAGACACACAGAGACACACAGAGACACACAGAGACACACAGAGACACACAGAGACACACAGAGACACACAGAGACACACAGAGACACACAGAGACACACAGAGACACACAGAGACACACAGAGACACACAGAGACACACAGAGACACACAGAGACACACAGAGACACACAGAGCACACACAGAGACACACAGAGACACACAGAGACACACAGAGACACACAGAGACACACAGAGACACACAGAGACACACAGAGACACACAGAGACACACAGAGACACACAGAGACACACAGAGACACACAGAGACACACAGAGACACACAGAGACACACAGAGACACACAGAGACACACAGAGACACACAGAGACACACAGAGACACACAGAGACACACAGAGACACACAGAGACACACAGAGACACACAGAGACACACAGAGACACACAGAGACACACAGAGACACACAGAGACACACAGAGACACACAGAGACACACAGAGACACACAGAGACACACAGAGACACACAGAGACACACAGAGACACACAGAGACACACAGAGACACACAGAGACACACAGAGACACACAGAGACACACAGAGACACACAGAGACACACAGAGACACACAGAGACACACAGAGACACACAGAGACACACAGAGACACACAGAGACACACAGAGACACACAGAGACACACAGAGACACACAGAGACACACAGAGACACACAGAGACACACAGAGACACACAGAGACACACAGAGACACACAGAGACACACAGAGACACACAGAGACACACAGAGACACACAGAGACACACAGAGACACACAGAGACACACAGAGACACACAGAGACACACAGAGACACACAGAGACACACAGAGACACACAGAGACACACAGAGACACACAGAGACACACAGAGACACACAGAGACACACAGAGACACACAGAGACACACAGAGACACACAGAGACACACAGAGACACACAGAGACACACAGAGACACACAGAGACACACAGAGACACACAGAGACACACAGAGACACACAGAGACACACAGAGACACACAGAGACACACAGAGACACACAGAGACACACAGAGACACACAGAGACACACAGAGACACACAGAGACACACAGAGACACACAGAGACACACAGAGACACACAGAGACACACAGAGACACACAGAGACACACAGAGACACACAGAGACACACAGAGACACACAGAGACACACAGAGACACACAGAGACACACAGAGACACACAGAGACACACAGAGACACACAGAGACACACAGAGACACACAGAGACACACAGAGACACACAGAGACACACAGAGACACACAGAGACACACAGAGACACACAGAGACACACAGAGACACACAGAGACACACAGAGACACACAGAGACACACAGAGACACACAGAGACACACAGAGACACACAGAGACACACAGAGACACACAGAGACACACAGAGACACACAGAGACACACAGAGACACACAGAGACACACAGAGACACACAGAGACACACAGAGACACACAGAGACACACAGAGACACACAGAGACACACAGAGACACACAGAGACACACAGAGACACACAGAGACACACAGAGACACACAGAGACACACAGAGACACACAGAGACACACAGAGACACACAGAGACACACAGAGACACACAGAGACACACAGAGACACACAGAGACACACAGAGACACACAGAGACACACAGAGACACACAGAGACACACAGAGACACACAGAGACACACAGAGACACACAGAGACACACAGAGACACACAGAGACACACAGAGACACACAGAGACACACAGAGACACACAGAGACACACAGAGACACACAGAGACACACAGAGACACACAGAGACACACAGAGACACACAGAGACACACAGAGACACACAGAGACACACAGAGACACACAGAGACACACAGAGACACACAGAGACACACAGAGACACACAGAGACACACAGAGACACACAGAGACACACAGAGACACACAGAGACACACAGAGACACACAGAGACACACAGAGACACACAGAGACACACAGAGACACACAGAGACACACAGAGACACACAGAGACACACAGAGACACACAGAGACACACAGAGACACACAGAGACACACAGAGACACACAGAGACACACAGAGACACACAGAGACACACAGAGACACACAGAGACACACAGAGACACACAGAGACACACAGAGACACACAGAGACACACAGAGACACACAGAGACACACAGAGACACACAGAGACACACAGAGACACACAGAGACACACAGAGACACACAGAGACACACAGAGACACACAGAGACACACAGAGACACACAGAGACACACAGAGACACACAGAGACACACAGAGACACACAGAGACACACAGAGACACACAGAGACACACAGAGACACACAGAGACACACAGAGACACACAGAGACACACAGAGACACACAGAGACACACAGAGACACACAGAGACACACAGAGACACACAGAGACACACAGAGACACACAGAGACACACAGAGACACACAGAGACACACAGAGACACACAGAGACACACAGAGACACACAGAGACACACAGAGACACACAGAGACACACAGAGACACACAGAGACACACAGAGACACACAGAGACACACAGAGACACACAGAGACACACAGAGACACACAGAGACACACAGAGACACACAGAGACACACAGAGACACACAGAGACACACAGAGACACACAGAGACACACAGAGACACACAGAGACACACAGAGACACACAGAGACACACAGAGACACACAGAGACACACAGAGACACACAGAGACACACAGAGACACACAGAGACACACAGAGACACACAGAGACACACAGAGACACACAGAGACACACAGAGACACACAGAGACACACAGAGACACACAGAGACACACAGAGACACACAGAGACACACAGAGACACACAGAGACACACAGAGACACACAGAGACACACAGAGACACACAGAGACACACAGAGACACACAGAGACACACAGAGACACACAGAGACACACAGAGACACACAGAGACACACAGAGACACACAGAGACACACAGAGACACACAGAGACACACAGAGACACACAGAGACACACAGAGACACACAGAGACACACAGAGACACACAGAGACACACAGAGACACACAGAGACACACAGAGACACACAGAGACACACAGAGACACACAGAGACACACAGAGACACACAGAGACACACAGAGACACACAGAGACACACAGAGACACACAGAGACACACAGAGACACACAGAGACACACAGAGACACACAGAGACACACAGAGACACACAGAGACACACAGAGACACACAGAGACACACAGAGACACACAGAGACACACAGAGACACACAGAGACACACAGAGACACACAGAGACACACAGAGACACACAGAGACACACAGAGACACACAGAGACACACAGAGACACACAGAGACACACAGAGACACACAGAGACACACAGAGACACACAGAGACACACAGAGACACACAGAGACACACAGAGACACACAGAGACACACAGAGACACACAGAGACACACAGAGACACACAGAGACACACAGAGACACACAGAGACACACAGAGACACACAGAGACACACAGAGACACACAGAGACACACAGAGACACACAGAGACACACAGAGACACACAGAGACACACAGAGACACACAGAGACACACAGAGACACACAGAGACACACAGAGACACACAGAGACACACAGAGACACACAGAGACACACAGAGACACACAGAGACACACAGAGACACACAGAGACACACAGAGACACACAGAGACACACAGAGACACACAGAGACACACAGAGACACACAGAGACACACAGAGACACACAGAGACACACAGAGACACACAGAGACACACAGAGACACACAGAGACACACAGAGACACACAGAGACACACAGAGACACACAGAGACACACAGAGACACACAGAGACACACAGAGACACACAGAGACACACAGAGACACACAGAGACACACAGAGACACACAGAGACACACAGAGACACACAGAGACACACAGAGACACACAGAGACACACAGAGACACACAGAGACACACAGAGACACACAGAGACACACAGAGACACACAGAGACACACAGAGACACACAGAGACACACAGAGACACACAGAGACACACAGAGACACACAGAGACACACAGAGACACACAGAGACACACAGAGACACACAGAGACACACAGAGACACACAGAGACACACAGAGACACACAGAGACACACAGAGACACACAGAGACACACAGAGACACACAGAGACACACAGAGACACACAGAGACACACAGAGACACACAGAGACACACAGAGACACACAGAGACACACAGAGACACACAGAGACACACAGAGACACACAGAGACACACAGAGACACACAGAGACACACAGAGACACACAGAGACACACAGAGACACACAGAGACACACAGAGACACACAGAGACACACAGAGACACACAGAGACACACAGAGACACACAGAGACACACAGAGACACACAGAGACACACAGAGACACACAGAGACACACAGAGACACACAGAGACACACAGAGACACACAGAGACACACAGAGACACACAGAGACACACAGAGACACACAGAGACACACAGAGACACACAGAGACACACAGAGACACACAGAGACACACAGAGACACACAGAGACACACAGAGACACACAGAGACACACAGAGACACACAGAGACACACAGAGACACACAGAGACACACAGAGACACACAGAGACACACAGAGACACACAGAGACACACAGAGACACACAGAGACACACAGAGACACACAGAGACACACAGAGACACACAGAGACACACAGAGACACACAGAGACACACAGAGACACACAGAGACACACAGAGACACACAGAGACACACAGAGACACACAGAGACACACAGAGACACACAGAGACACACAGAGACACACAGAGACACACAGAGACACACAGAGACACACAGAGACACACAGAGACACACAGAGACACACAGAGACACACAGAGACACACAGAGACACACAGAGACACACAGAGACACACAGAGACACACAGAGACACACAGAGACACACAGAGACACACAGAGACACACAGAGACACACAGAGACACACAGAGACACACAGAGACACACAGAGACACACAGAGACACACAGAGACACACAGAGACACACAGAGACACACAGAGACACACAGAGACACACAGAGACACACAGAGACACACAGAGACACACAGAGACACACAGAGACACACAGAGACACACAGAGACACACAGAGACACACAGAGACACACAGAGACACACAGAGACACACAGAGACACACAGAGACACACAGAGACACACAGAGACACACAGAGACACACAGAGACACACAGAGACACACAGAGACACACAGAGACACACAGAGACACACAGAGACACACAGAGACACACAGAGACACACAGAGACACACAGAGACACACAGAGACACACAGAGACACACAGAGACACACAGAGACACACAGAGACACACAGAGACACACAGAGACACACAGAGACACACAGAGACACACAGAGACACACAGAGACACACAGAGACACACAGAGACACACAGAGACACACAGAGACACACAGAGACACACAGAGACACACAGAGACACACAGAGACACACAGAGACACACAGAGACACACAGAGACACACAGAGACACACAGAGACACACAGAGACACACAGAGACACACAGAGACACACAGAGACACACAGAGACACACAGAGACACACAGAGACACACAGAGACACACAGAGACACACGAGAGACACACAGAGACACACAGAGACACACAGAGACACACAGAGACACACAGAGACACACAGAGACACACAGAGACACACAGAGACACACAGAGACACACAGAGACACACAGAGACACACAGAGACACACAGAGACACACAGAGACACACAGAGACACACAGAGACACACAGAGACACACAGAGACACACAGAGACACACAGAGACACACAGAGACACACAGAGACACACAGAGACACACAGAGACACACAGAGACACACAGAGACACACAGAGACACACAGAGACACACAGAGACACACAGAGACACACAGAGACACACAGAGACACACAGAGACACACAGAGACACACAGAGACACACAGAGACACACAGAGACACACAGAGACACACAGAGACACACAGAGACACACAGAGACACACAGAGACACACAGAGACACACAGAGACACACAGAGACACACAGAGACACACAGAGACACACAGAGACACACAGAGACACACAGAGACACACAGAGACACACAGAGACACACAGAGACACACAGAGACACACAGAGACACACAGAGACACACAGAGACACACAGAGACACACAGAGACACACAGAGACACACAGAGACACACAGAGACACACAGAGACACACAGAGACACACAGAGACACACAGAGACACACAGAGACACACAGAGACACACAGAGACACACAGAGACACACAGAGACACACAGAGACACACAGAGACACACAGAGACACACAGAGACACACAGAGACACACAGAGACACACAGAGACACACAGAGACACACAGAGACACACAGAGACACACAGAGACACACAGAGACACACAGAGACACACAGAGACACACAGAGACACACAGAGACACACAGAGACACACAGAGACACACAGAGACACACAGAGACACACAGAGACACACAGAGACACACAGAGACACACAGAGACACACAGAGACACACAGAGACACACAGAGACACACAGAGACACACAGAGACACACAGAGACACACAGAGACACACAGAGACACACAGAGACACACAGAGACACACAGAGACACACAGAGACACACAGAGACACACAGAGACACACAGAGACACACAGAGACACACAGAGACACACAGAGACACACAGAGACACACAGAGACACACAGAGACACACAGAGACACACAGAGACACACAGAGACACACAGAGACACACAGAGACACACAGAGACACACAGAGACACACAGAGACACACAGAGACACACAGAGACACACAGAGACACACAGAGACACACAGAGACACACAGAGACACACAGAGACACACAGAGACACACAGAGACACACAGAGACACACAGAGACACACAGAGACACACAGAGACACACAGAGACACACAGAGACACACAGAGACACACAGAGACACACAGAGACACACAGAGACACACAGAGACACACAGAGACACACAGAGACACACAGAGACACACAGAGACACACAGAGACACACAGAGACACACAGAGACACACAGAGACACACAGAGACACACAGAGACACACAGAGACACACAGAGACACACAGAGACACACAGAGACACACAGAGACACACAGAGACACACAGAGACACACAGAGACACACAGAGACACACAGAGACACACAGAGACACACAGAGACACACAGAGACACACAGAGACACACAGAGACACACAGAGACACACAGAGACACACAGAGACACACAGAGACACACAGAGACACACAGAGACACACAGAGACACACAGAGACACACAGAGACACACAGAGACACACAGAGACACACAGAGACACACAGAGACACACAGAGACACACAGAGACACACAGAGACACACAGAGACACACAGAGACACACAGAGACACACAGAGACACACAGAGACACACAGAGACACACAGAGACACACAGAGACACACAGAGACACACAGAGACACACAGCAGACACACAGAGACACACAGAGACACACAGAGACACACAGAGACACACAGAGACACACAGAGACACACAGAGACACACAGAGACACACAGAGACACACAGAGACACACAGAGACACACAGAGACACACAGAGACACACAGAGACACACAGAGACACACAGAGACACACAGAGACACACAGAGACACACAGAGACACACAGAGACACACAGAGACACACAGAGACACACAGAGACACACAGAGACACACAGAGACACACAGAGACACACAGAGACACACAGAGACACACAGAGACACACAGAGACACACAGAGACACACAGAGACACACAGAGACACACAGAGACACACAGAGACACACAGAGACACACAGAGACACACAGAGACACACAGAGACACACAGAGACACACAGAGACACACAGAGACACACAGAGACACACAGAGACACACAGAGACACACAGAGACACACAGAGACACACAGAGACACACAGAGACACACAGAGACACACAGAGACACACAGAGACACACAGAGACACACAGAGACACACAGAGACACACAGAGACACACAGAGACACACAGAGACACACAGAGACACACAGAGACACACAGAGACACACAGAGACACACAGAGACACACAGAGACACACAGAGACACACAGAGACACACAGAGACACACAGAGACACACAGAGACACACAGAGACACACAGAGACACACAGAGACACACAGAGACACACAGAGACACACAGAGACACACAGAGACACACAGAGACACACAGAGACACACAGAGACACACAGAGACACACAGAGACACACAGAGACACACAGAGACACACAGAGACACACAGAGACACACAGAGACACACAGAGACACACAGAGACACACAGAGACACACAGAGACACACAGAGACACACAGAGACACACAGAGACACACAGAGACACACAGAGACACACAGAGACACACAGAGACACACAGAGACACACAGAGACACACAGAGACACACAGAGACACACAGAGACACACAGAGACACACAGAGACACACAGAGACACACAGAGACACACAGAGACACACAGAGACACACAGAGACACACAGAGACACACAGAGACACACAGAGACACACAGAGACACACAGAGACACACAGAGACACACAGAGACACACAGAGACACACAGAGACACACAGAGACACACAGAGACACACAGAGACACACAGAGACACACAGAGACACACAGAGACACACAGAGACACACAGAGACACACAGAGACACACAGAGACACACAGAGACACACAGAGACACACAGAGACACACAGAGACACACAGAGACACACAGAGACACACAGAGACACACAGAGACACACAGAGACACACAGAGACACACAGAGACACACAGAGACACACAGAGACACACAGAGACACACAGAGACACACAGAGACACACAGAGACACACAGAGACACACAGAGACACACAGAGACACACAGAGACACACAGAGACACACAGAGACACACAGAGACACACAGAGACACACAGAGACACACAGAGACACACAGAGACACACAGAGACACACAGAGACACACAGAGACACACAGAGACACACAGAGACACACAGAGACACACAGAGACACACAGAGACACACAGAGACACACAGAGACACACAGAGACACACAGAGACACACAGAGACACACAGAGACACACAGAGACACACAGAGACACACAGAGACACACAGAGACACACAGAGACACACAGAGACACACAGAGACACACAGAGACACACAGAGACACACAGAGACACACAGAGACACACAGAGACACACAGAGACACACAGAGACACACAGAGACACACAGAGACACACAGAGACACACAGAGACACACAGAGACACACAGAGACACACAGAGACACACAGAGACACACAGAGACACACAGAGACACACAGAGACACACAGAGACACACAGAGACACACAGAGACACACAGAGACACACAGAGACACACAGAGACACACAGAGACACACAGAGACACACAGAGACACACAGAGACACACAGAGACACACAGAGACACACAGAGACACACAGAGACACACAGAGACACACAGAGACACACAGAGACACACAGAGACACACAGAGACACACAGAGACACACAGAGACACACAGAGACACACAGAGACACACAGAGACACACAGAGACACACAGAGACACACAGAGACACACAGAGACACACAGAGACACACAGAGACACACAGAGACACACAGAGACACACAGAGACACACAGAGACACACAGAGACACACAGAGACACACAGAGACACACAGAGACACACAGAGACACACAGAGACACACAGAGACACACAGAGACACACAGAGACACACAGAGACACACAGAGACACACAGAGACACACAGAGACACACAGAGACACACAGAGACACACAGAGACACACAGAGACACACAGAGACACACAGAGACACACAGAGACACACAGAGACACACAGAGACACACAGAGACACACAGAGACACACAGAGACACACAGAGACACACAGAGACACACAGAGACACACAGAGACACACAGAGACACACAGAGACACACAGAGACACACAGAGACACACAGAGACACACAGAGACACACAGAGACACACAGAGACACACAGAGACACACAGAGACACACAGAGACACACAGAGACACACAGAGACACACAGAGACACACAGAGACACACAGAGACACACAGAGACACACAGAGACACACAGAGACACACAGAGACACACAGAGACACACAGAGACACACAGAGACACACAGAGACACACAGAGACACACAGAGACACACAGAGACACACAGAGACACACAGAGACACACAGAGACACACAGAGACACACAGAGACACACAGAGACACACAGAGACACACAGAGACACACAGAGACACACAGAGACACACAGAGACACACAGAGACACACAGAGACACACAGAGACACACAGAGACACACAGAGACACACAGAGACACACAGAGACACACAGAGACACACAGAGACACACAGAGACACACAGAGACACACAGAGACACACAGAGACACACAGAGACACACAGAGACACACAGAGACACACAGAGACACACAGAGACACACAGAGACACACAGAGACACACAGAGACACACAGAGACACACAGAGACACACAGAGACACACAGAGACACACAGAGACACACAGAGACACACAGAGACACACAGAGACACACAGAGACACACAGAGACACACAGAGACACACAGAGACACACAGAGACACACAGAGACACACAGAGACACACAGAGACACACAGAGACACACAGAGACACACAGAGACACACAGAGACACACAGAGACACACAGAGACACACAGAGACACACAGAGACACACAGAGACACACAGAGACACACAGAGACACACAGAGACACACAGAGACACACAGAGACACACAGAGACACACAGAGACACACAGAGACACACAGAGACACACAGAGACACACAGAGACACACAGAGACACACAGAGACACACAGAGACACACAGAGACACACAGAGACACACAGAGACACACAGAGACACACAGAGACACACAGAGACACACAGAGACACACAGAGACACACAGAGACACACAGAGACACACAGAGACACACAGAGACACACAGAGACACACAGAGACACACAGAGACACACAGAGACACACAGAGACACACAGAGACACACAGAGACACACAGAGACACACAGAGACACACAGAGACACACAGAGACACACAGAGACACACAGAGACACACAGAGACACACAGAGACACACAGAGACACACAGAGACACACAGAGACACACAGAGACACACAGAGACACACAGAGACACACAGAGACACACAGAGACACACAGAGACACACAGAGACACACAGAGACACACAGAGACACACAGAGACACACAGAGACACACAGAGACACACAGAGACACACAGAGACACACAGAGACACACAGAGACACACAGAGACACACAGAGACACACAGAGACACACAGAGACACACAGAGACACACAGAGACACACAGAGACACACAGAGACACACAGAGACACACAGAGACACACAGAGACACACAGAGACACACAGAGACACACAGAGACACACAGAGACACACAGAGACACACAGAGACACACAGAGACACACAGAGACACACAGAGACACACAGAGACACACAGAGACACACAGAGACACACAGAGACACACAGAGACACACAGAGACACACAGAGACACACAGAGACACACAGAGACACACAGAGACACACAGAGACACACAGAGACACACAGAGACACACAGAGACACACAGAGACACACAGAGACACACAGAGACACACAGAGACACACAGAGACACACAGAGACACACAGAGACACACAGAGACACACAGAGACACACAGAGACACACAGAGACACACAGAGACACACAGAGACACACAGAGACACACAGAGACACACAGAGACACACAGAGACACACAGAGACACACAGAGACACACAGAGACACACAGAGACACACAGAGACACACAGAGACACACAGAGACACACAGAGACACACAGAGACACACAGAGACACACAGAGACACACAGAGACACACAGAGACACACAGAGACACACAGAGACACACAGAGACACACAGAGACACACAGAGACACACAGAGACACACAGAGACACACAGAGACACACAGAGACACACAGAGACACACAGAGACACACAGAGACACACAGAGACACACAGAGACACACAGAGACACACAGAGACACACAGAGACACACAGAGACACACAGAGACACACAGAGACACACAGAGACACACAGAGACACACAGAGACACACAGAGACACACAGAGACACACAGAGACACACAGAGACACACAGAGACACACAGAGACACACAGAGACACACAGAGACACACAGAGACACACAGAGACACACAGAGACACACAGAGACACACAGAGACACACAGAGACACACAGAGACACACAGAGACACACAGAGACACACAGAGACACACAGAGACACACAGAGACACACAGAGACACACAGAGACACACAGAGACACACAGAGACACACAGAGACACACAGAGACACACAGAGACACACAGAGACACACAGAGACACACAGAGACACACAGAGACACACAGAGACACACAGAGACACACAGAGACACACAGAGACACACAGAGACACACAGAGACACACAGAGACACACAGAGACACACAGAGACACACAGAGACACACAGAGACACACAGAGACACACAGAGACACACAGAGACACACAGAGACACACAGAGACACACAGAGACACACAGAGACACACAGAGACACACAGAGACACACAGAGACACACAGAGACACACAGAGACACACAGAGACACACAGAGACACACAGAGACACACAGAGACACACAGAGACACACAGAGACACACAGAGACACACAGAGACACACAGAGACACACAGAGACACACAGAGACACACAGAGACACACAGAGACACACAGAGACACACAGAGACACACAGAGACACACAGAGACACACAGAGACACACAGAGACACACAGAGACACACAGAGACACACAGAGACACACAGAGACACACAGAGACACACAGAGACACACAGAGACACACAGAGACACACAGAGACACACAGAGACACACAGAGACACACAGAGACACACAGAGACACACAGAGACACACAGAGACACACAGAGACACACAGAGACACACAGAGACACACAGAGACACACAGAGACACACAGAGACACACAGAGACACACAGAGACACACAGAGACACACAGAGACACACAGAGACACACAGAGACACACAGAGACACACAGAGACACACAGAGACACACAGAGACACACAGAGACACACAGAGACACACAGAGACACACAGAGACACACAGAGACACACAGAGACACACAGAGACACACAGAGACACACAGAGACACACAGAGACACACAGAGACACACAGAGACACACAGAGACACACAGAGACACACAGAGACACACAGAGACACACAGAGACACACAGAGACACACAGAGACACACAGAGACACACAGAGACACACAGAGACACACAGAGACACACAGAGACACACAGAGACACACAGAGACACACAGAGACACACAGAGACACACAGAGACACACAGAGACACACAGAGACACACAGAGACACACAGAGACACACAGAGACACACAGAGACACACAGAGACACACAGAGACACACAGAGACACACAGAGACACACAGAGACACACAGAGACACACAGAGACACACAGAGACACACAGAGACACACAGAGACACACAGAGACACACAGAGACACACAGAGACACACAGAGACACACAGAGACACACAGAGACACACAGAGACACACAGAGACACACAGAGACACACAGAGACACACAGAGACACACAGAGACACACAGAGACACACAGAGACACACAGAGACACACAGAGACACACAGAGACACACAGAGACACACAGAGACACACAGAGACACACAGAGACACACAGAGACACACAGAGACACACAGAGACACACAGAGACACACAGAGACACACAGAGACACACAGAGACACACAGAGACACACAGAGACACACAGAGACACACAGAGACACACAGAGACACACAGAGACACACAGAGACACACAGAGACACACAGAGACACACAGAGACACACAGAGACACACAGAGACACACAGAGACACACAGAGACACACAGAGACACACAGAGACACACAGAGACACACAGAGACACACAGAGACACACAGAGACACACAGAGACACACAGAGACACACAGAGACACACAGAGACACACAGAGACACACAGAGACACACAGAGACACACAGAGACACACAGAGACACACAGAGACACACAGAGACACACAGAGACACACAGAGACACACAGAGACACACAGAGACACACAGAGACACACAGAGACACACAGAGACACACAGAGACACACAGAGACACACAGAGACACACAGAGACACACAGAGACACACAGAGACACACAGAGACACACAGAGACACACAGAGACACACAGAGACACACAGAGACACACAGAGACACACAGAGACACACAGAGACACACAGAGACACACAGAGACACACAGAGACACACAGAGACACACAGAGACACACAGAGACACACAGAGACACACAGAGACACACAGAGACACACAGAGACACACAGAGACACACAGAGACACACAGAGACACACAGAGACACACAGAGACACACAGAGACACACAGAGACACACAGAGACACACAGAGACACACAGAGACACACAGAGACACACAGAGACACACAGAGACACACAGAGACACACAGAGACACACAGAGACACACAGAGACACACAGAGACACACAGAGACACACAGAGACACACAGAGACACACAGAGACACACAGAGACACACAGAGACACACAGAGACACACAGAGACACACAGAGACACACAGAGACACACAGAGACACACAGAGACACACAGAGACACACAGAGACACACAGAGACACACAGAGACACACAGAGACACACAGAGACACACAGAGACACACAGAGACACACAGAGACACACAGAGACACACAGAGACACACAGAGACACACAGAGACACACAGAGACACACAGAGACACACAGAGACACACAGAGACACACAGAGACACACAGAGACACACAGAGACACACAGAGACACACAGAGACACACAGAGACACACAGAGACACACAGAGACACACAGAGACACACAGAGACACACAGAGACACACAGAGACACACAGAGACACACAGAGACACACAGAGACACACAGAGACACACAGAGACACACAGAGACACACAGAGACACACAGAGACACACAGAGACACACAGAGACACACAGAGACACACAGAGACACACAGAGACACACAGAGACACACAGAGACACACAGAGACACACAGAGACACACAGAGACACACAGAGACACACAGAGACACACAGAGACACACAGAGACACACAGAGACACACAGAGACACACAGAGACACACAGAGACACACAGAGACACACAGAGACACACAGAGACACACAGAGACACACAGAGACACACAGAGACACACAGAGACACACAGAGACACACAGAGACACACAGAGACACACAGAGACACACAGAGACACACAGAGACACACAGAGACACACAGAGACACACAGAGACACACAGAGACACACAGAGACACACAGAGACACACAGAGACACACAGAGACACACAGAGACACACAGAGACACACAGAGACACACAGAGACACACAGAGACACACAGAGACACACAGAGACACACAGAGACACACAGAGACACACAGAGACACACAGAGACACACAGAGACACACAGAGACACACAGAGACACACAGAGACACACAGAGACACACAGAGACACACAGAGACACACAGAGACACACAGAGACACACAGAGACACACAGAGACACACAGAGACACACAGAGACACACAGAGACACACAGAGACACACAGAGACACACAGAGACACACAGAGACACACAGAGACACACAGAGACACACAGAGACACACAGAGACACACAGAGACACACAGAGACACACAGAGACACACAGAGACACACAGAGACACACAGAGACACACAGAGACACACAGAGACACACAGAGACACACAGAGACACACAGAGACACACAGAGACACACAGAGACACACAGAGACACACAGAGACACACAGAGACACACAGAGACACACAGAGACACACAGAGACACACAGAGACACACAGAGACACACAGAGACACACAGAGACACACAGAGACACACAGAGACACACAGAGACACACAGAGACACACAGAGACACACAGAGACACACAGAGACACACAGAGACACACAGAGACACACAGAGACACACAGAGACACACAGAGACACACAGAGACACACAGAGACACACAGAGACACACAGAGACACACAGAGACACACAGAGACACACAGAGACACACAGAGACACACAGAGACACACAGAGACACACAGAGACACACAGAGACACACAGAGACACACAGAGACACACAGAGACACACAGAGACACACAGAGACACACAGAGACACACAGAGACACACAGAGACACACAGAGACACACAGAGACACACAGAGACACACAGAGACACACAGAGACACACAGAGACACACAGAGACACACAGAGACACACAGAGACACACAGAGACACACAGAGACACACAGAGACACACAGAGACACACAGAGACACACAGAGACACACAGAGACACACAGAGACACACAGAGACACACAGAGACACACAGAGACACACAGAGACACACAGAGACACACAGAGACACACAGAGACACACAGAGACACACAGAGACACACAGAGACACACAGAGACACACAGAGACACACAGAGACACACAGAGACACACAGAGACACACAGAGACACACAGAGACACACAGAGACACACAGAGACACACAGAGACACACAGAGACACACAGAGACACACAGAGACACACAGAGACACACAGAGACACACAGAGACACACAGAGACACACAGAGACACACAGAGACACACAGAGACACACAGAGACACACAGAGACACACAGAGACACACAGAGACACACAGAGACACACAGAGACACACAGAGACACACAGAGACACACAGAGACACACAGAGACACACAGAGACACACAGAGACACACAGAGACACACAGAGACACACAGAGACACACAGAGACACACAGAGACACACAGAGACACACAGAGACACACAGAGACACACAGAGACACACAGAGACACACAGAGACACACAGAGACACACAGAGACACACAGAGACACACAGAGACACACAGAGACACACAGAGACACACAGAGACACACAGAGACACACAGAGACACACAGAGACACACAGAGACACACAGAGACACACAGAGACACACAGAGACACACAGAGACACACAGAGACACACAGAGACACACAGAGACACACAGAGACACACAGAGACACACAGAGACACACAGAGACACACAGAGACACACAGAGACACACAGAGACACACAGAGACACACAGAGACACACAGAGACACACAGAGACACACAGAGACACACAGAGACACACAGAGACACACAGAGACACACAGAGACACACAGAGACACACAGAGACACACAGAGACACACAGAGACACACAGAGACACACAGAGACACACAGAGACACACAGAGACACACAGAGACACACAGAGACACACAGAGACACACAGAGACACACAGAGACACACAGAGACACACAGAGACACACAGAGACACACAGAGACACACAGAGACACACAGAGACACACAGAGACACACAGAGACACACAGAGACACACAGAGACACACAGAGACACACAGAGACACACAGAGACACACAGAGACACACAGAGACACACAGAGACACACAGAGACACACAGAGACACACAGAGACACACAGAGACACACAGAGACACACAGAGACACACAGAGACACACAGAGACACACAGAGACACACAGAGACACACAGAGACACACAGAGACACACAGAGACACACAGAGACACACAGAGACACACAGAGACACACAGAGACACACAGAGACACACAGAGACACACAGAGACACACAGAGACACACAGAGACACACAGAGACACACAGAGACACACAGAGACACACAGAGACACACAGAGACACACAGAGACACACAGAGACACACAGAGACACACAGAGACACACAGAGACACACAGAGACACACAGAGACACACAGAGACACACAGAGACACACAGAGACACACAGAGACACACAGAGACACACAGAGACACACAGAGACACACAGAGACACACAGAGACACACAGAGACACACAGAGACACACAGAGACACACAGAGACACACAGAGACACACAGAGACACACAGAGACACACAGAGACACACAGAGACACACAGAGACACACAGAGACACACAGAGACACACAGAGACACACAGAGACACACAGAGACACACAGAGACACACAGAGACACACAGAGACACACAGAGACACACAGAGACACACAGAGACACACAGAGACACACAGAGACACACAGAGACACACAGAGACACACAGAGACACACAGAGACACACAGAGACACACAGAGACACACAGAGACACACAGAGACACACAGAGACACACAGAGACACACAGAGACACACAGAGACACACAGAGACACACAGAGACACACAGAGACACACAGAGACACACAGAGACACACAGAGACACACAGAGACACACAGAGACACACAGAGACACATAGAGACACACAGAGACACACAGAGACACACACAGAGACACACAGAGACACACAGAGACACACAGAGACACACAGAGACACACAGAGACACACAGAGACACACAGA
>CASGHU020000027.1:2500-21652 GCA_949320105.2 Crepidodera aurea | reverse complement strand
GTTTACACCAAATTTCGTGAAAAAAAATTTTTTTTGTATAGGTGGAGGTTTTTCTATTTTAAGGTATATATTTGTTATTTATATTCGATAAAATAAAATTATTAAATAATAGTTGTTTGTTATGTAATTTCCTAAATTTTTTTGTAATATATATAATTTGTTTAAAATGCATCGTAACTGAGCAAAGTGAAAAAGTTGTATTTTCACCAATACTCTCCTAATACGAGTAAAAAATTAAACAAATCGAGACGAATTTTATTCTCCCATACACTCTTCATGTGGAATTAATCAAATAAAGTCGAATTTAATTCCTCTATACTTTCCTAAGTTTTCTCCTTACTTTTTTAAGTTTTCTCTATACTCTCCTAACACTAGTAAAAAATTAAACAAATCGAGATGAATTTTATTCTCCCATACACTCTTCATGTGGAATTAATCAAATAAAGTCGAATTTAATTCCTCTATACTTTCCTAAGTTTTCTCCTTACTTTTTTAAGTTTTCTCTATACTCTCCTAACACTAGTAAAAAATTAAACAAATCGAGACGAATTTTATTCTCCCATACACTTCTCATGTGGAATTAATCAAATAAGGTCGAATTTTATTCCTCTATACTTTCCTAAGTTTTCTCCTTACTTTTTTAAATTTTCTCTATACTCTCCTAACACGAGTAAAAAATTAAACAAATCGAGATGAATTTTATTCTCCCATACACTCTTCATGTGGAATTAATCAAATAAAGTCGAATTTAATTCCTCTATACTTTCCTAAGTTTTCTCCTTACTTTTTTAAATTTTCTCTATACTCTCCTAACACGAGTAAAAAATTAAACAAATCGAGAAGAATTTTATTCTCCCATACACTCTTCATGTGGAATTAATCAAATAAAGTCGTATTTAATTCCTCTATACTTTCCTAAGTTTTCTCCTTACTTTTTTAAGTTTTCTCTATACTCTCCTAACACGAGTAAAAAATTAAACAAATCGAGAAGAATTTTATTCTCCCATACACTCTTCATGTGGAATTAATCAAATAAAGTCGAATTTAATTCCTCTATACTTTCCTAAGTTTTCTCCTTACTTTTTTAAGTTTTCTCTATACTCTCCTAACACTAGTAAAAAATTAAACAAATCGAGACGAATTTTATTCTCCCATACACTTCTCATGTGGAATTAATCAAATAAGGTCGAATTTTATTCCTCTATACTTTCCTAAGTTTTCTCCTTACTTTTTTAAATTTTCTCTATACTCTCCTAACACGAGTAAAAAATTAAACAAATCGAGATGAATTTTATTCTCCCATACACTCTTCATGTGGAATTAATCAAATAAAGTCGAATTTAATTCCTCTATACTTTCCTAAGTTTTCTCCTTACTTTTTTAAATTTTCTCTATACTCTCCTAACACGAGTAAAAAATTAAACAAATCGAGAAGAATTTTATTCTCCCATACACTCTTCATGTGGAATTAATCAAATAAAGTCGTATTTAATTC
The DNA here is from genome assembly GCA_949320105.2 of Crepidodera aurea. Classification (NCBI taxonomy): domain Eukaryota; kingdom Metazoa; phylum Arthropoda; class Insecta; order Coleoptera; family Chrysomelidae; genus Crepidodera; species Crepidodera aurea. The sequence continues at coordinate 20,157 of CASGHU020000027.1, read as the reverse complement.
CTCTATACTTTCCTAAGTTTTCTCCTTACTTTTTTAAGTTTTCTCTATACTCTCCTAACACGAGTAAAAAATTAAACAAATCGAGAAGAATTTTATTCTCCCATACACTCTTCATGTGGAATTAATCAAATAAAGTCGAATTTAATTCCTCTATACTTTCCTAAGTTTTCTCCTTACTTTTTTAAATTTTCTCTATACTCTCCTAACACGAGTAAAAAATTAAACAAATCGAGATGAATTTTATTCTCCCATACACTCTTCATGTGGAATTAATCAAATAAAGTCGAATTTAATTCCTCTATACTTTCCTAAGTTTTCTCCTTACTTTTTTAAGTTTTCTCTATACTCTCCTAACACGAGTAAAAAATTAAACAAATCGAGATGAATTTTATTCTCCCATACACTCTTCATGTGGAATTAATCAAATAAAGTCGAATTTAATTCCTCTATACTTTCCTAAGTTTTCTCCTTACTTTTTTAAATTTTCTCTATACTCTCCTAACACGAGTAAAAAATTAAACAAATCGAGATGAATTTTATTCTCCCATACACTCTTCATGTGGAATTAATCAAATAAAGTCGAATTTAATTCCTCTATACTTTCCTAAGTTTTCTCCTTACTTTTTTAAGTTTTCTCTATACTCTCCTAACACGAGTAAAAAATTAAACAAATCGAGATGAATTTTATTCTCCCATACACTCTTCATGTGGAATTAATCAAATAAAGTCGAATTTAATTCCTCTATACTTTCCTAAGTTTTCTCCTTACTTTTTTAAATTTTCTCTATACTCTCCTAACACGAGTAAAAAATTAAACAAATCGAGAAGAATTTTATTCTCCCATACACTCTTCATGTGGAATTAATCAAATAAAGTCGTATTTAATTCCTCTATACTTTCCTAAGTTTTCTCCTTACTTTTTTAAGTTTTCTCTATACTCTCCTAACACGAGTAAAAAATTAAACAAATCGAGACGAATTTTATTCTCCCATACACTTCTCATGTGGAATTAATCAAATAAGGTCGAATTTTATTCCTCTATACTTTCCTAAGTTTTCTCCTTACTTTTTTAAGTTTTCTCTATACTCTCCTAACACGAGTAAAAAATTAAACAAATCGAGACGAATTTTATTCTCCCATACACTTCTCATGTGGAATTAATCAAATAAGGTCGAATTTAATTCCTCTATACTTTCCTAAGTTTTCTCCTTACTTTTTTAAGTTTTCTCTATACTCTCCTAACACTAGTAAAAAATTAAACAAATCGAGACGAATTTTATTCTCCCATACACTCTTCATGTGGAATTAATCAAATAAAGTCGAATTTAATTCCTCTATACTTTCCTAAGTTTTCTCCTTACTTTTTTAAGTTTTCTCTATACTCTCCTAACACGAGTAAAAAATTAAACAAATCGAGATGAATTTTATTCTCCCATACACTCTTCATGTGGAATTAATCAAATAAAGTCGAATTTAATTCCTCTATACTTTCCTAAGTTTTCTCCTTACTTTTTTAAATTTTCTCTATACTCTCCTAACACGAGTAAAAAATTAAACAAATCGAGAAGAATTTTATTCTCCCATACACTCTTCATGTGGAATTAATCAAATAAAGTCGTATTTAATTCCTCTATACTTTCCTAAGTTTTCTCCTTACTTTTTTAAGTTTTCTCTATACTCTCCTAACACGAGTAAAAAATTAAACAAATCGAGACGAATTTTATTCTCCCATACACTTCTCATGTGGAATTAATCAAATAAGGTCGAATTTTATTCCTCTATACTTTCCTAAGTTTTCTCCTTACTTTTTTAAGTTTTCTCTATACTCTCCTAACACGAGTAAAAAATTAAACAAATCGAGACGAATTTTATTCTCCCATACACTTCTCATGTGGAATTAATCAAATAAGGTCGAATTTAATTCCTCTATACTTTCCTAAGTTTTCTCCTTACTTTTTTAAGTTTTCTCTATACTCTCCTAACACTAGTAAAAAATTAAACAAATCGAGACGAATTTTATTCTCCCATACACTCTTCATGTGGAATTAATCAAATAAAGTCGAATTTAATTCCTCTATACTTTCCTAAGTTTTCTCCTTACTTTTTTAAGTTTTCTCTATACTCTCCTAACACGAGTAAAAAATTAAACAAATCGAGAAGAATTTTATTCTCCCATACACTCTTCATGTGGAATTAATCAAATAAAGTCGAATTTAATTCCTCTATACTTTCCTAAGTTTTCTCCTTACTTTTTTAAGTTTTCTCTATACTCTCCTAACACTAGTAAAAAATTAAACAAATCGAGACGAATTTTATTCTCCCATACACTTCTCATGTGGAATTAATCAAATAAGGTCGAATTTTATTCCTCTATACTTTCCTAAGTTTTCTCCTTACTTTTTTAAGTTTTCTCTATACTCTCCTAACACGAGTAAAAAATTAAACAAATCGAGAAGAATTTTATTCTCCCATACACTCTTCATGTGGAATTAATCAAATAAAGTCGAATTTAATTCCTCTATACTTTCCTAAGTTTTCTCCTTACTTTTTTAAGTTTTCTCTATACTCTCCTAACACTAGTAAAAAATTAAACAAATCGAGACGAATTTTATTCTCCCATACACTCTTCATGTGGAATTAATCAAATAAAGTCGAATTTAATTCCTCTATACTTTCCTAAGTTTTCTCCTTACTTTTTTAAGTTTTCTCTATACTCTCCTAACACGAGTAAAAAATTAAACAAATCGAGATGAATTTTATTCTCCCATACACTCTTCATGTGGAATTAATCAAATAAAGTCGAATTTAATTCCTCTATACTTTCCTAAGTTTTCTCCTTACTTTTTTAAATTTTCTCTATACTCTCCTAACACGAGTAAAAAATTAAACAAATCGAGAAGAATTTTATTCTCCCATACACTCTTCATGTGGAATTAATCAAATAAAGTCGTATTTAATTCCTCTATACTTTCCTAAGTTTTCTCCTTACTTTTTTAAGTTTTCTCTATACTCTCCTAACACGAGTAAAAAATTAAACAAATCGAGACGAATTTTATTCTCCCATACACTTCTCATGTGGAATTAATCAAATAAGGTCGAATTTTATTCCTCTATACTTTCCTAAGTTTTCTCCTTACTTTTTTAAGTTTTCTCTATACTCTCCTAACACGAGTAAAAAATTAAACAAATCGAGACGAATTTTATTCTCCCATACACTTCTCATGTGGAATTAATCAAATAAGGTCGAATTTAATTCCTCTATACTTTCCTAAGTTTTCTCCTTACTTTTTTAAGTTTTCTCTATACTCTCCTAACACTAGTAAAAAATTAAACAAATCGAGACGAATTTTATTCTCCCATACACTCTTCATGTGGAATTAATCAAATAAAGTCGAATTTAATTCCTCTATACTTTCCTAAGTTTTCTCCTTACTTTTTTAAGTTTTCTCTATACTCTCCTAACACGAGTAAAAAATTAAACAAATCGAGAAGAATTTTATTCTCCCATACACTCTTCATGTGGAATTAATCAAATAAAGTCGAATTTAATTCCTCTATACTTTCCTAAGTTTTCTCCTTACTTTTTTAAGTTTTCTCTATACTCTCCTAACACTAGTAAAAAATTAAACAAATCGAGACGAATTTTATTCTCCCATACACTTCTCATGTGGAATTAATCAAATAAGGTCGAATTTTATTCCTCTATACTTTCCTAAGTTTTCTCCTTACTTTTTTAAGTTTTCTCTATACTCTCCTAACACGAGTAAAAAATTAAACAAATCGAGAAGAATTTTATTCTCCCATACACTCTTCATGTGGAATTAATCAAATAAAGTCGAATTTAATTCCTCTATACTTTCCTAAGTTTTCTCCTTACTTTTTTAAGTTTTCTCTATACTCTCCTAACACTAGTAAAAAATTAAACAAATCGAGATGAATTTTATTCTCCCATACACTCTTCATGTGGAATTAATCAAATAAAGTCGAATTTAATTCCTCTATACTTTCCTAAGTTTTCTCCTTACTTTTTTAAATTTTCTCTATACTCTCCTAACACGAGTAAAAAATTAAACAAATCGAGAAGAATTTTATTCTCCCATACACTCTTCATGTGGAATTAATCAAATAAAGTCGTATTTAATTCCTCTATACTTTCCTAAGTTTTCTCCTTACTTTTTTAAGTTTTCTCTATACTCTCCTAACACGAGTAAAAAATTAAACAAATCGAGACGAATTTTATTCTCCCATACACTTCTCATGTGGAATTAATCAAATAAGGTCGAATTTTATTCCTCTATACTTTCCTAAGTTTTCTCCTTACTTTTTTAAGTTTTCTCTATACTCTCCTAACACGAGTAAAAAATTAAACAAATCGAGACGAATTTTATTCTCCCATACACTTCTCATGTGGAATTAATCAAATAAGGTCGAATTTAATTCCTCTATACTTTCCTAAGTTTTCTCCTTACTTTTTTAAGTTTTCTCTATACTCTCCTAACACTAGTAAAAAATTAAACAAATCGAGACGAATTTTATTCTCCCATACACTCTTCATGTGGAATTAATCAAATAAAGTCGAATTTAATTCCTCTATACTTTCCTAAGTTTTCTCCTTACTTTTTTAAATTTTCTCTATACTCTCCTAACACGAGTAAAAAATTAAACAAATCGAGAAGAATTTTATTCTCCCATACACTCTTCATGTGGAATTAATCAAATAAAGTCGAATTTAATTCCTCTATACTTTCCTAAGTTTTCTCCTTACTTTTTTAAATTTTCTCTATACTCTCCTAACACGAGTAAAAAATTAAACAAATCGAGAAGAATTTTATTCTCCCATACACTCTTCATGTGGAATTAATCAAATAAAGTCGAATTTAATTCCTCTATACTTTCCTAAGTTTTCTCCTTACTTTTTTAAATTTTCTCTATACTCTCCTAACACGAGTAAAAAATTAAACAAATCGAGAAGAATTTTATTCTCCCATACACTCTTCATGTGGAATTAATCAAATAAAGTCGTTTTTAATTCCTCTATACTTTCCTAAGTTTTCTCCTTACTTTTTTAAGTTTTCTCTATACTCTCCTAACACTCTTCATGTGGAATTAATCAAATAAGGTCGAATTTAATTCCTCTATACTTTCCTAAGTTTTCTCCTTACTTTTTTAAGTTTTCTCTATACTCTCCTAACACTAGTAAAAAATTAAACAAATCGAGACGAATTTTATTCTCCCATACACTCTTCATGTGGAATTAATCAAATAAAGTCGAATTTAATTCCTCTATACTTTCCTAAGTTTTCTCCTTACTTTTTTAAGTTTTCTCTATACTCTCCTAACACGAGTAAAAAATTAAACAAATCGAGATGAATTTTATTCTCCCATACACTCTTCATGTGGAATTAATCAAATAAAGTCGAATTTAATTCCTCTATACTTTCCTAAGTTTTCTCCTTACTTTTTTAAATTTTCTCTATACTCTCCTAACACGAGTAAAAAATTAAACAAATCGAGAAGAATTTTATTCTCCCATACACTCTTCATGTGGAATTAATCAAATAAAGTCGTATTTAATTCCTCTATACTTTCCTAAGTTTTCTCCTTACTTTTTTAAGTTTTCTCTATACTCTCCTAACACGAGTAAAAAATTAAACAAATCGAGACGAATTTTATTCTCCCATACACTTCTCATGTGGAATTAATCAAATAAGGTCGAATTTTATTCCTCTATACTTTCCTAAGTTTTCTCCTTACTTTTTTAAGTTTTCTCTATACTCTCCTAACACGAGTAAAAAATTAAACAAATCGAGACGAATTTTATTCTCCCATACACTTCTCATGTGGAATTAATCAAATAAGGTCGAATTTAATTCCTCTATACTTTCCTAAGTTTTCTCCTTACTTTTTTAAGTTTTCTCTATACTCTCCTAACACTAGTAAAAAATTAAACAAATCGAGACGAATTTTATTCTCCCATACACTCTTCATGTGGAATTAATCAAATAAAGTCGAATTTAATTCCTCTATACTTTCCTAAGTTTTCTCCTTACTTTTTTAAGTTTTCTCTATACTCTCCTAACACGAGTAAAAAATTAAACAAATCGAGAAGAATTTTATTCTCCCATACACTCTTCATGTGGAATTAATCAAATAAAGTCGAATTTAATTCCTCTATACTTTCCTAAGTTTTCTCCTTACTTTTTTAAGTTTTCTCTATACTCTCCTAACACTAGTAAAAAATTAAACAAATCGAGACGAATTTTATTCTCCCATACACTTCTCATGTGGAATTAATCAAATAAGGTCGAATTTTATTCCTCTATACTTTCCTAAGTTTTCTCCTTACTTTTTTAAGTTTTCTCTATACTCTCCTAACACGAGTAAAAAATTAAACAAATCGAGAAGAATTTTATTCTCCCATACACTCTTCATGTGGAATTAATCAAATAAAGTCGAATTTAATTCCTCTATACTTTCCTAAGTTTTCTCCTTACTTTTTTAAGTTTTCTCTATACTCTCCTAACACTAGTAAAAAATTAAACAAATCGAGATGAATTTTATTCTCCCATACACTCTTCATGTGGAATTAATCAAATAAAGTCGAATTTAATTCCTCTATACTTTCCTAAGTTTTCTCCTTACTTTTTTAAATTTTCTCTATACTCTCCTAACACGAGTAAAAAATTAAACAAATCGAGAAGAATTTTATTCTCCCATACACTCTTCATGTGGAATTAATCAAATAAAGTCGTATTTAATTCCTCTATACTTTCCTAAGTTTTCTCCTTACTTTTTTAAGTTTTCTCTATACTCTCCTAACACGAGTAAAAAATTAAACAAATCGAGACGAATTTTATTCTCCCATACACTTCTCATGTGGAATTAATCAAATAAGGTCGAATTTTATTCCTCTATACTTTCCTAAGTTTTCTCCTTACTTTTTTAAGTTTTCTCTATACTCTCCTAACACGAGTAAAAAATTAAACAAATCGAGACGAATTTTATTCTCCCATACACTTCTCATGTGGAATTAATCAAATAAGGTCGAATTTAATTCCTCTATACTTTCCTAAGTTTTCTCCTTACTTTTTTAAGTTTTCTCTATACTCTCCTAACACTAGTAAAAAATTAAACAAATCGAGACGAATTTTATTCTCCCATACACTCTTCATGTGGAATTAATCAAATAAAGTCGAATTTAATTCCTCTATACTTTCCTAAGTTTTCTCCTTACTTTTTTAAATTTTCTCTATACTCTCCTAACACGAGTAAAAAATTAAACAAATCGAGAAGAATTTTATTCTCCCATACACTCTTCATGTGGAATTAATCAAATAAAGTCGAATTTAATTCCTCTATACTTTCCTAAGTTTTCTCCTTACTTTTTTAAATTTTCTCTATACTCTCCTAACACGAGTAAAAAATTAAACAAATCGAGAAGAATTTTATTCTCCCATACACTCTTCATGTGGAATTAATCAAATAAAGTCGAATTTAATTCCTCTATACTTTCCTAAGTTTTCTCCTTACTTTTTTAAATTTTCTCTATACTCTCCTAACACGAGTAAAAAATTAAACAAATCGAGAAGAATTTTATTCTCCCATACACTCTTCATGTGGAATTAATCAAATAAAGTCGTTTTTAATTCCTCTATACTTTCCTAAGTTTTCTCCTTACTTTTTTAAGTTTTCTCTATACTCTCCTAACACTCTTCATGTGGAATTAATCAAATAAAGTCGAATTTAATTCCTCTATACTTTCCTAAGTTTTCTCCTTACTTTTTTAAATTTTCTCTATACTCTCCTAACACGAGTAAAAAATTAAACAAATCGAGAAGAATTTTATTCTCCCATACACTCTTCATGTGGAATTAATCAAATAAAGTCGAATTTAATTCCTCTATACTTTCCTAAGTTTTCTCCTTACTTTTTTAAATTTTCTCTATACTCTCCTAACACGAGTAAAAAATTAAACAAATCGAGAAGAATTTTATTCTCCCATACACTCTTCATGTGGAATTAATCAAATAAAGTCGAATTTAATTCCTCTATACTTTCCTAAGTTTTCTCCTTACTTTTTTAAATTTTCTCTATACTCTCCTAACACGAGTAAAAAATTAAACAAATCGAGAAGAATTTTATTCTCCCATACACTCTTCATGTGGAATTAATCAAATAAAGTCGTTTTTAATTCCTCTATACTTTCCTAAGTTTTCTCCTTACTTTTTTAAGTTTTCTCTATACTCTCCTAACACTCTTCATGTGGAATTAATCAAATAAAGTCGAATTTAATTCCTCTATACTTTCCTAAGTTTTCTCACTACTTTTTTAAATTTTCTCTATACTCTCCTAACACGAGTAAAAAATTAAACAAATCGAGAAGAATTTTATTCTCCCATACACTCTTCATGTGGAATTAATCAAATAAAGTCGAATTTAATTCCTCTATACTTTCCTAAGTTTTCTCCTTACTTTTTTAAATTTTCTCTATACTCTCCTAACACGAGTAAAAAATTAAACAAATCGAGAAGAATTTTATTCTCCCATACACTCTTCATGTGGAATTAATCAAATAAAGTCGTTTTTAATTCCTCTATACTTTCCTAAGTTTTCTCCTTACTTTTTTAAGTTTTCTCTATACTCTCCTAACACTCTTCATGTGGAATTAATCAAATAAAGTCGAATTTAATTCCTCTATACTTTCCTAAGTTTTCTCCTTACTTTTTTAAGTTTTCTCTATACTCTCCTAACACTAGTAAAAAATTAAACAAATCGAGATGAATTTTATTCTCCCATACACTCTTCATGTGGAATTAATCAAATAAAGTCGAATTTAATTCCTCTATACTTTCCTAAGTTTTCTCCTTACTTTTTTAAATTTTCTCTATACTCTCCTAACACGAGTAAAAAATTAAACAAATCGAGAAGAATTTTATTCTCCCATACACTCTTCATGTGGAATTAATCAAATAAAGTCGTATTTAATTCCTCTATACTTTCCTAAGTTTTCTCCTTACTTTTTTAAGTTTTCTCTATACTCTCCTAACACGAGTAAAAAATTAAACAAATCGAGACGAATTTTATTCTCCCATACACTTCTCATGTGGAATTAATCAAATAAGGTCGAATTTTATTCCTCTATACTTTCCTAAGTTTTCTCCTTACTTTTTTAAGTTTTCTCTATACTCTCCTAACACGAGTAAAAAATTAAACAAATCGAGACGAATTTTATTCTCCCATACACTTCTCATGTGGAATTAATCAAATAAGGTCGAATTTAATTCCTCTATACTTTCCTAAGTTTTCTCCTTACTTTTTTAAGTTTTCTCTATACTCTCCTAACACTAGTAAAAAATTAAACAAATCGAGACGAATTTTATTCTCCCATACACTCTTCATGTGGAATTAATCAAATAAAGTCGAATTTAATTCCTCTATACTTTCCTAAGTTTTCTCCTTACTTTTTTAAATTTTCTCTATACTCTCCTAACACGAGTAAAAAATTAAACAAATCGAGAAGAATTTTATTCTCCCATACACTCTTCATGTGGAATTAATCAAATAAAGTCGAATTTAATTCCTCTATACTTTCCTAAGTTTTCTCCTTACTTTTTTAAATTTTCTCTATACTCTCCTAACACGAGTAAAAAATTAAACAAATCGAGAAGAATTTTATTCTCCCATACACTCTTCATGTGGAATTAATCAAATAAAGTCGAATTTAATTCCTCTATACTTTCCTAAGTTTTCTCCTTACTTTTTTAAATTTTCTCTATACTCTCCTAACACGAGTAAAAAATTAAACAAATCGAGAAGAATTTTATTCTCCCATACACTCTTCATGTGGAATTAATCAAATAAAGTCGTTTTTAATTCCTCTATACTTTCCTAAGTTTTCTCCTTACTTTTTTAAGTTTTCTCTATACTCTCCTAACACTCTTCATGTGGAATTAATCAAATAAGGTCGAATTTAATTCCTCTATACTTTCCTAAGTTTTCTCCTTACTTTTTTAAGTTTTCTCTATACTCTCCTAACACTAGTAAAAAATTAAACAAATCGAGACGAATTTTATTCTCCCATACACTCTTCATGTGGAATTAATCAAATAAAGTCGAATTTAATTCCTCTATACTTTCCTAAGTTTTCTCCTTACTTTTTTAAGTTTTCTCTATACTCTCCTAACACGAGTAAAAAATTAAACAAATCGAGATGAATTTTATTCTCCCATACACTCTTCATGTGGAATTAATCAAATAAAGTCGAATTTAATTCCTCTATACTTTCCTAAGTTTTCTCCTTACTTTTTTAAATTTTCTCTATACTCTCCTAACACGAGTAAAAAATTAAACAAATCGAGAAGAATTTTATTCTCCCATACACTCTTCATGTGGAATTAATCAAATAAAGTCGTATTTAATTCCTCTATACTTTCCTAAGTTTTCTCCTTACTTTTTTAAGTTTTCTCTATACTCTCCTAACACGAGTAAAAAATTAAACAAATCGAGACGAATTTTATTCTCCCATACACTTCTCATGTGGAATTAATCAAATAAGGTCGAATTTTATTCCTCTATACTTTCCTAAGTTTTCTCCTTACTTTTTTAAGTTTTCTCTATACTCTCCTAACACGAGTAAAAAATTAAACAAATCGAGACGAATTTTATTCTCCCATACACTTCTCATGTGGAATTAATCAAATAAGGTCGAATTTAATTCCTCTATACTTTCCTAAGTTTTCTCCTTACTTTTTTAAGTTTTCTCTATACTCTCCTAACACTAGTAAAAAATTAAACAAATCGAGACGAATTTTATTCTCCCATACACTCTTCATGTGGAATTAATCAAATAAAGTCGAATTTAATTCCTCTATACTTTCCTAAGTTTTCTCCTTACTTTTTTAAGTTTTCTCTATACTCTCCTAACACGAGTAAAAAATTAAACAAATCGAGAAGAATTTTATTCTCCCATACACTCTTCATGTGGAATTAATCAAATAAAGTCGAATTTAATTCCTCTATACTTTCCTAAGTTTTCTCCTTACTTTTTTAAGTTTTCTCTATACTCTCCTAACACTAGTAAAAAATTAAACAAATCGAGACGAATTTTATTCTCCCATACACTTCTCATGTGGAATTAATCAAATAAGGTCGAATTTTATTCCTCTATACTTTCCTAAGTTTTCTCCTTACTTTTTTAAGTTTTCTCTATACTCTCCTAACACGAGTAAAAAATTAAACAAATCGAGAAGAATTTTATTCTCCCATACACTCTTCATGTGGAATTAATCAAATAAAGTCGAATTTAATTCCTCTATACTTTCCTAAGTTTTCTCCTTACTTTTTTAAGTTTTCTCTATACTCTCCTAACACTAGTAAAAAATTAAACAAATCGAGATGAATTTTATTCTCCCATACACTCTTCATGTGGAATTAATCAAATAAAGTCGAATTTAATTCCTCTATACTTTCCTAAGTTTTCTCCTTACTTTTTTAAATTTTCTCTATACTCTCCTAACACGAGTAAAAAATTAAACAAATCGAGAAGAATTTTATTCTCCCATACACTCTTCATGTGGAATTAATCAAATAAAGTCGTATTTAATTCCTCTATACTTTCCTAAGTTTTCTCCTTACTTTTTTAAGTTTTCTCTATACTCTCCTAACACGAGTAAAAAATTAAACAAATCGAGACGAATTTTATTCTCCCATACACTTCTCATGTGGAATTAATCAAATAAGGTCGAATTTTATTCCTCTATACTTTCCTAAGTTTTCTCCTTACTTTTTTAAGTTTTCTCTATACTCTCCTAACACGAGTAAAAAATTAAACAAATCGAGACGAATTTTATTCTCCCATACACTTCTCATGTGGAATTAATCAAATAAGGTCGAATTTAATTCCTCTATACTTTCCTAAGTTTTCTCCTTACTTTTTTAAGTTTTCTCTATACTCTCCTAACACTAGTAAAAAATTAAACAAATCGAGACGAATTTTATTCTCCCATACACTCTTCATGTGGAATTAATCAAATAAAGTCGAATTTAATTCCTCTATACTTTCCTAAGTTTTCTCCTTACTTTTTTAAATTTTCTCTATACTCTCCTAACACGAGTAAAAAATTAAACAAATCGAGAAGAATTTTATTCTCCCATACACTCTTCATGTGGAATTAATCAAATAAAGTCGAATTTAATTCCTCTATACTTTCCTAAGTTTTCTCCTTACTTTTTTAAATTTTCTCTATACTCTCCTAACACGAGTAAAAAATTAAACAAATCGAGAAGAATTTTATTCTCCCATACACTCTTCATGTGGAATTAATCAAATAAAGTCGAATTTAATTCCTCTATACTTTCCTAAGTTTTCTCCTTACTTTTTTAAATTTTCTCTATACTCTCCTAACACGAGTAAAAAATTAAACAAATCGAGAAGAATTTTATTCTCCCATACACTCTTCATGTGGAATTAATCAAATAAAGTCGTTTTTAATTCCTCTATACTTTCCTAAGTTTTCTCCTTACTTTTTTAAGTTTTCTCTATACTCTCCTAACACTCTTCATGTGGAATTAATCAAATAAAGTCGAATTTAATTCCTCTATACTTTCCTAAGTTTTCTCACTACTTTTTTAAGTTTTTTCTATACTCTCCTAATATCACTATCGAGGCTAAGTGTTTTCTCCAATCTTTCATATTTTAAAATAGGTGTTATCAAAATATATTATTTGTTAAAATTGCAATAAATCATAATTTAAAAATAATTAATATAATTAAAGAAAATTTTGTGTCGTAAATTGTGAAAACATAAAAAGTATTAATTAGTCTATTTGCAGATATATATAAAAACCACATGCATGTAAAGTGCCCCGAGGAGTGTAACCCGTATATGTTAAGACACGACTCGGTTACTACTGATCGACTATAAAAATAGCTGTTTGGTGTTATCGGCGTTCGTCTCTTTTCACTGTAGATTCGGAGTGAACTTATATACCTTTTGTCGTGGTAATGACGATTATGTGCGCAAGTTCTGTACACTGTATTGTTAAATAACCATCGATGAGAAGATAATAAGATCATCTTTATGTAGTCACAGTCTTGAACTAAATTTCACAGCGAGATTGCGGATTAGGTGAGCGTTTAACGCAGCTATCCACATGCAATCGACCATAAATTTTTTTGACATTAGTTAGAAAAATCATATATTTTGTGACAACTCTCCTCTATCCGAGCGAGAATATATTTGAGATTCGTAACGATTCTTTCGAGAACACCGTGTCGCTTTCAATCTAGCGAAGGGTTGAGAGAATGTTGAATTTTTTTGCCGGTCGGCGTTTATGTACGTAACGGTCTGAGACGGCGATTATAACGCAACTTCTGATGCTGTTATCTTACGCGACGGTCTGTCAGTTATATACAAAGTCGATCCGGTTTATTTTTGTGATAATATTAAACAGAGAAACACATACATTTGCTGCTCTCTTTTATATATCATAAATACTTTTTTCGTAAAGCGTGGCGTTTAGAAAGTATAACTTTTATCGAACGCAACTAAAACACGCACGAGAAAGAAATTATGATAGAGATATGCATCTGTCTCGTGTCTCTGGTATATTTCGCAAGATTTGTGAACATACTAGAGGAGACTGATGATCTCTATTATTCTCTTTCGAATAGTAGAACAACAGCTCCCTGGTTGATCCTGCCAGTAGTCATATGCTTGTCTCAAAGATTAAGCCATGCATGTCTCAGTACAAGCCAAATTAAGGTGAAACCGCGAAAGGCTCATTAAATCAGTTATGGTTCCTTAGATCGTACCCACATTTACTTGGATAACTGTGGTAATTCTAGAGCTAATACATGCAAACAGAGCTCCGACCGGAGACGGAAGGAGCGCTTTTATTAGATCAAAACCAATCGTTGGCGACTTGCTCGTCATCGTAATATTTGGTGACTCTGAATAACTTTACGCTGATCGCACGGTCTCGCACCGGCGACGCATCTTTCAAATGTCTGCCTTATCAACTGTCGATGGTAGGTTCTGCGCCTACCATGGTTGTAACGGGTAACGGGGAATCAGGGTTCGATTCCGGAGAGGGAGCCTGAGAAACGGCTACCACATCCAAGGAAGGCAGCAGGCGCGCAAATTACCCACTCCCGGCACGGGGAGGTAGTGACGAAAAATAACGATACGGGACTCATCCGAGGCCCCGTAATCGGAATGAGTACACTCTAAACCCTTTAACGAGGATCAATTGGAGGGCAAGTCTGGTGCCAGCAGCCGCGGTAATTCCAGCTCCAATAGCGTATATTAAAGTTGTTGCGGTTAAAAAGCTCGTAGTCGAATCTGTGTCCCGCGCCGCTGGTTCATCGTACGCGGTGTCAACTGGCGTGTCGCGGGACGTCCTGCCGGTGGGCTTTGCTCGCAAGGGCGGCCCAACTCAATCCCGCCGCGGTGCTCTTCATTGAGTGTCGAGGTGGGCCGGCACGTTTACTTTGAACAAATTAGAGTGCTTAAAGCAGGCTAAAACTTCGCCTGAATACTGTGTGCATGGAATAATGGAATAGGACCTCGGTTCTATTTTGTTGGTTTTCGGAACCCCGAGGTAATGATTAATAGGAACGGATGGGGGCATTCGTATTGCGACGTTAGAGGTGAAATTCTTGGATCGTCGCAAGACGGACAGAAGCGAAAGCATTTGCCAAAAACGCTTTCATTGATCAAGAACGAAAGTTAGAGGTTCGAAGGCGATCAGATACCGCCCTAGTTCTAACCATAAACGATGCCAGCTAGCGATCCGCCGACGTTCCTCCGATGACTCGGCGGGCAGCTTCCGGGAAACCAAAGCTTTTGGGTTCCGGGGGAAGTATGGTTGCAAAGCTGAAACTTAAAGGAATTGACGGAAGGGCACCACCAGGAGTGGAGCCTGCGGCTTAATTTGACTCAACACGGGAAACCTCACCAGGCCCGGACACCGGAAGGATTGACAGATTGAGAGCTCTTTCTTGATTCGGTGGGTGGTGGTGCATGGCCGTTCTTAGTTGGTGGAGCGATTTGTCTGGTTAATTCCGATAACGAACGAGACTCTAGCCTGCTAACTAGGCGTATTTCGACATCCCAAAGGCCCGCCGGTTTGGGGTTTCGGCTCCTGCTGCGCGCGGTTTTTACTGTCGGCGTACAAACAATTCTTCTTAGAGGGACAGGCGGCTTCTAGCCGCACGAGATTGAGCAATAACAGGTCTGTGATGCCCTTAGATGTTCTGGGCCGCACGCGCGCTACACTGAAGGAATCAGCGTGTCCTCCCTGGCCGAGCGGCCCGGGTAACCCGCTGAACCTCCTTCGTGCTAGGGATTGGGGCTTGCAATTGTTCCCCATGAACGAGGAATTCCCAGTAAGCGCGAGTCATAAGCTCGCGTTGATTACGTCCCTGCCCTTTGTACACACCGCCCGTCGCTACTACCGATTGAATGATTTAGTGAGGTCTTCGGACTGAGCGCGGTGGCGTTTCGGCGTCGTCGATGCTTCGGAAAGATGACCAAACTTGATCATTTAGAGGAAGTAAAAGTCGTAACAAGGTTTCCGTAGGTGAACCTGCGGAAGGATCATTACAGTGTTTGTCATCAAACGACAAGTCTGTACCTTTTTAACATACATGAACGCGTACGTCTTTTATTTATTAAATAGGTAAATGTAAACGTATGCGCGACTGTTATCGAACGAACTGTCTATTTTGGGTTTTAAATAAAAACTCTTAAATCTTATATAGGAAATTTATAAATACGGAAAAATGCTGCTAAAAAAGACTTCGGTAAAAAGTAATAGTAAAGTGTGCAAAAAGTGTATACGAATTTTTGTTGGGGCGTATTTAACGTCATTTACAAAAAGTATCGCTTTATAATACGCACATGCTGCTGCTTATACTAATAAGTCTTTTAGCATATGCATAGTACGTGTAATAATAACTATTTTTGGATTTTCGAGACGAAAAAAGATCCAAAACAGACGATATGTCTCGTATCTATAACTCAAAGACGATGATATAAAAAATGACCGTATTACGAAAATTTCGTTTTAAACGGTGTATTCTTATAACATGTCTGTGTTTGTGATTTCGGTGACATTTTTTAGAAAATCGTTAAAGCGCGTCTGCCGATTAATTAACCTGATGTGGGATCAGCCTCTTTTATCTTTATTAAGTAATAGAGGTATATGATTTGACCGGGTACCTAGAAAACAAGTAAAACGGTGTGTATGAAAACTTCTTTCTATATGTTAGAGGTTTTTAATAATACGCCATAGTTTTATTTCTTCTAAGGAATAAAAAGTAGCTGCCTTTTACTAGTGCAGATACATTATTCCGATGGTGTTCAAAGAAATTCGCCTAGCCGTCAGGTTGGCAAATACGCGCCATTTCGATGACTAAACGAAAGAGAAAAACATATCGTGCGTTATCTCTTAACACGCCACGTTTGTAAAACATGTGCTGTGCTTTTAAAATGAGATAATTAAAGTACGATATGTTCTTTTTTGTTTTTTTTTTATTTTAAACACACCTGCCATTTGTAAAATAGGACGTTGAGCTCTATACTATCGAAATTCGTTTCGAATGTAGGCACGTCTAATATAAACGATTACCCTGAACGGTGAATCACTTGGCTCGTGGGTCGATGAAGAACGCAGCTAATTGCGCGTCAACTTGTGAACTGCAGGACACATGAACATCGACATTTCGAACGCACATTGCGGTCCTCGGATACTCGTTCCCGGACCACTCCTGGCTGAGGGTCGTATCAATTTCAAAGACTGCTCGGTTTTCCAGCGAAAGCAGGAAAACGTCGGAGCGTGTTGGATGTTAACGTGTGTATTATTTATATACGCGACATCTTAAAATACGATAGCGACGTAATAAGTCAATTTTTTCAATTTTGAAATGTTGACTTATTATGTGTTTTGTACACAACGTATCATACGTGCTTAAATTGTCGTTGCATTTTTTTCTTATTAATAAGAAAATATGCACGCAACGAGCGAAACTAGATAATTTGCTAGATACGCGCACGGTCGTCGTGTCCGAGAAAACTTTTCGAAGAGACGTCTGACCAGTGCCTATAGTATATTTATCACTACAGTTTTAGAGCTCGATTTTGCGAGATAATTTATAAAAGCATATCGATATTTTGATGTACTCATAAACGTAATAATTTCGTTTATCGACCTCAGAGCAGGTGAGACTACCCGCTGAATTTAAGCATATTACTAAGCGGAGGAAAAGAAACTAACTAGGATTCCCTCAGTAGCTGCGAGCGAACAGGGAAAAGCCCAGCACCGAATCCCGTGGCCGATATCGACCACCGGGAAATGTGGTGTTAGGGAGGATCCATTATCCCGAGATTGTGCGGTGCGTCCAAGTCCTTCTTGAACGGGGCCACAGCCCATAGAGGGTGCCAGGCCCGTAGCGACCGCTGCCAATTGCGGGAGGATCTCTCCTCAGAGTCGGGTTGCTTGAGAGTGCAGCCCTAAGTGGGTGGTAAACTCCATCTAAGGCTAAATATGACCACGAGACCGATAGCGAACAAGTACCGTGAGGGAAAGTTGAAAAGCACTTTGAAGAGAGAGTTCAAGAGTACGTGAAACCGTTCAGGGGTAAACCTGAGAAACCC
>CASGHU020000026.1:0-54000 GCA_949320105.2 Crepidodera aurea | reverse complement strand
CTGACCTGACCTGACCTGACCTGACCTGACCTGACCTGACCTGACCTGACCTGACCTGACCTGACCTGACCTGACCTGACCTGACCTGACCTGACCTGACCTGACCTGACCTGACCTGACCTGACCTGACCTGACCTGACCTGACCTGACCTGACCTGACCTGACCTGACCTGACCTGACCTGACCTGACCTGACCTGACCTGACCTGACCTGACCTGACCTGACCTGACCTGACCTGACCTGACCTGACCTGACCTGACCTGACCTGACCTGACCTGACCTGACCTGACCTGACCTGACCTGACCTGACCTGACCTGACCTGACCTGACCTGACCTGACCTGACCTGACCTGACCTGACCTGACCTGACCTGACCTGACCTGACCTGACCTGACCTGACCTGACCTGACCTGACCTGACCTGACCTGACCTGACCTGACCTGACCTGACCTGACCTGACCTGACCTGACCTGACCTGACCTGACCTGACCTGACCTGACCTGACCTGACCTGACCTGACCTGACCTGACCTGACCTGACCTGACCTGACCTGACCTGACCTGACCTGACCTGACCTGACCTGACCTGACCTGACCTGACCTGACCTGACCTGACCTGACCTGACCTGACCTGACCTGACCTGACCTGACCTGACCTGACCTGACCTGACCTGACCTGACCTGACCTGACCTGACCTGACCTGACCTGACCTGACCTGACCTGACCTGACCTGACCTGACCTGACCTGACCTGACCTGACCTGACCTGACCTGACCTGACCTGACCTGACCTGACCTGACCTGACCTGACCTGACCTGACCTGACCTGACCTGACCTGACCTGACCTGACCTGACCTGACCTGACCTGACCTGACCTGACCTGACCTGACCTGACCTGACCTGACCTGACCTGACCTGACCTGACCTGACCTGACCTGACCTGACCTGACCTGACCTGACCTGACCTGACCTGACCTGACCTGACCTGACCTGACCTGACCTGACCTGACCTGACCTGACCTGACCTGACCTGACCTGACCTGACCTGACCTGACCTGACCTGACCTGACCTGACCTGACCTGACCTGACCTGACCTGACCT
Organism: Crepidodera aurea; assembly: GCA_949320105.2. NCBI lineage: Eukaryota > Metazoa > Arthropoda > Insecta > Coleoptera > Chrysomelidae > Crepidodera > Crepidodera aurea. The sequence continues at coordinate 52,898 of CASGHU020000026.1, read as the reverse complement.
GACCTGACCTGACCTGACCTGACCTGACCTGACCTGACCTGACCTGACCTGACCTGACCTGACCTGACCTGACCTGACCTGACCTGACCTGACCTGACCTGACCTGACCTGACCTGACCTGACCTGACCTGACCTGACCTGACCTGACCTGACCTGACCTGACCTGACCTGACCTGACCTGACCTGACCTGACCTGACCTGACCTGACCTGACCTGACCTGACCTGACCTGACCTGACCTGACCTGACCTGACCTGACCTGACCTGACCTGACCTGACCTGACCTGACCTGACCTGACCTGACCTGACCTGACCTGACCTGACCTGACCTGACCTGACCTGACCTGACCTGACCTGACCTGACCTGACCTGACCTGACCTGACCTGACCTGACCTGACCTGACCTGACCTGACCTGACCTGACCTGACCTGACCTGACCTGACCTGACCTGACCTGACCTGACCTGACCTGACCTGACCTGACCTGACCTGACCTGACCTGACCTGACCTGACCTGACCTGACCTGACCTGACCTGACCTGACCTGACCTGACCTGACCTGACCTGACCTGACCTGACCTGACCTGACCTGACCTGACCTGACCTGACCTGACCTGACCTGACCTGACCTGACCTGACCTGACCTGACCTGACCTGACCTGACCTGACCTGACCTGACCTGACCTGACCTGACCTGACCTGACCTGACCTGACCTGACCTGACCTGACCTGACCTGACCTGACCTGACCTGACCTGACCTGACCTGACCTGACCTGACCTGACCTGACCTGACCTGACCTGACCTGACCTGACCTGACCTGACCTGACCTGACCTGACCTGACCTGACCTGACCTGACCTGACCTGACCTGACCTGACCTGACCTGACCTGACCTGACCTGACCTGACCTGACCTGACCTGACCTGACCTGACCTGACCTGACCTGACCTGACCTGACCTGACCTGACCTGACCTGACCTGACCTGACCTGACCTGACCTGACCTGACCTGACCTGACCTGACCTGACCTGACCTGACCTGACCTGACCTGACCTGACCTGACCTGACCTGACCTGACCTGACCTGACCTGACCTGACCTGACCTGACCTGACCTGACCTGACCTGACCTGACCTGACCTGACCTGACCTGACCTGACCTGACCTGACCTGACCTGACCTGACCTGACCTGACCTGACCTGACCTGACCTGACCTGACCTGACCTGACCTGACCTGACCTGACCTGACCTGACCTGACCTGACCTGACCTGACCTGACCTGACCTGACCTGACCTGACCTGACCTGACCTGACCTGACCTGACCTGACCTGACCTGACCTGACCTGACCTGACCTGACCTGACCTGACCTGACCTGACCTGACCTGACCTGACCTGACCTGACCTGACCTGACCTGACCTGACCTGACCTGACCTGACCTGACCTGACCTGACCTGACCTGACCTGACCTGACCTGACCTGACCTGACCTGACCTGACCTGACCTGACCTGACCTGACCTGACCTGACCTGACCTGACCTGACCTGACCTGACCTGACCTGACCTGACCTGACCTGACCTGACCTGACCTGACCTGACCTGACCTGACCTGACCTGACCTGACCTGACCTGACCTGACCTGACCTGACCTGACCTGACCTGACCTGACCTGACCTGACCTGACCTGACCTGACCTGACCTGACCTGACCTGACCTGACCTGACCTGACCTGACCTGACCTGACCTGACCTGACCTGACCTGACCTGACCTGACCTGACCTGACCTGACCTGACCTGACCTGACCTGACCTGACCTGACCTGACCTGACCTGACCTGACCTGACCTGACCTGACCTGAGACCTGACCTGACCTGACCTGACCTGACCTGACCTGACCTGACCTGACCTGACCTGACCTGACCTGACCTGACCTGACCTGACCTGACCTGACCTGACCTGACCTGACCTGACCTGACCTGACCTGACCTGACCTGACCTGACCTGACCTGACCTGACCTGACCTGACCTGACCTGACCTGACCTGACCTGACCTGACCTGACCTGACCTGACCTGACCTGACCTGACCTGACCTGACCTGACCTGACCTGACCTGACCTGACCTGACCTGACCTGACCTGACCTGACCTGACCTGACCTGACCTGACCTGACCTGACCTGACCTGACCTGACCTGACCTGACCTGACCTGACCTGACCTGACCTGACCTGACCTGACCTGACCTGACCTGACCTGACCTGACCTGACCTGACCTGACCTGACCTGACCTGACCTGACCTGACCTGACCTGACCTGACCTGACCTGACCTGACCTGACCTGACCTGACCTGACCTGACCTGACCTGACCTGACCTGACCTGACCTGACCTGACCTGACCTGACCTGACCTGACCTGACCTGACCTGACCTGACCTGACCTGACCTGACCTGACCTGACCTGACCTGACCTGACCTGACCTGACCTGACCTGACCTGACCTGACCTGACCTGACCTGACCTGACCTGACCTGACCTGACCTGACCTGACCTGACCTGACCTGACCTGACCTGACCTGACCTGACCTGACCTGACCTGACCTGACCTGACCTGACCTGACCTGACCTGACCTGACCTGACCTGACCTGACCTGACCTGACCTGACCTGACCTGACCTGACCTGACCTGACCTGACCTGACCTGACCTGACCTGACCTGACCTGACCTGACCTGACCTGACCTGACCTGACCTGACCTGACCTGACCTGACCTGACCTGACCTGACCTGACCTGACCTGACCTGACCTGACCTGACCTGACCTGACCTGACCTGACCTGACCTGACCTGACCTGACCTGACCTGACCTGACCTGACCTGACCTGACCTGACCTGACCTGACCTGACCTGACCTGACCTGACCTGACCTGACCTGACCTGACCTGACCTGACCTGACCTGACCTGACCTGACCTGACCTGACCTGACCTGACCTGACCTGACCTGACCTGACCTGACCTGACCTGACCTGACCTGACCTGACCTGACCTGACCTGACCTGACCTGACCTGACCTGACCTGACCTGACCTGACCTGACCTGACCTGACCTGACCTGACCTGACCTGACCTGACCTGACCTGACCTGACCTGACCTGACCTGACCTGACCTGACCTGACCTGACCTGACCTGACCTGACCTGACCTGACCTGACCTGACCTGACCTGACCTGACCTGACCTGACCTGACCTGACCTGACCTGACCTGACCTGACCTGACCTGACCTGACCTGACCTGACCTGACCTGACCTGACCTGACCTGACCTGACCTGACCTGACCTGACCTGACCTGACCTGACCTGACCTGACCTGACCTGACCTGACCTGACCTGACCTGACCTGACCTGACCTGACCTGACCTGACCTGACCTGACCTGACCTGACCTGACCTGACCTGACCTGACCTGACCTGACCTGACCTGACCTGACCTGACCTGACCTGACCTGACCTGACCTGACCTGACCTGACCTGACCTGACCTGACCTGACCTGACCTGACCTGACCTGACCTGACCTGACCTGACCTGACCTGACCTGACCTGACCTGACCTGACCTGACCTGACCTGACCTGACCTGACCTGACCTGACCTGACCTGACCTGACCTGACCTGACCTGACCTGACCTGACCTGACCTGACCTGACCTGACCTGACCTGACCTGACCTGACCTGACCTGACCTGACCTGACCTGACCTGACCTGACCTGACCTGACCTGACCTGACCTGACCTGACCTGACCTGACCTGACCTGACCTGACCTGACCTGACCTGACCTGACCTGACCTGACCTGACCTGACCTGACCTGACCTGACCTGACCTGACCTGACCTGACCTGACCTGACCTGACCTGACCTGACCTGACCTGACCTGACCTGACCTGACCTGACCTGACCTGACCTGACCTGACCTGACCTGACCTGACCTGACCTGACCTGACCTGACCTGACCTGACCTGACCTGACCTGACCTGACCTGACCTGACCTGACCTGACCTGACCTGACCTGACCTGACCTGACCTGACCTGACCTGACCTGACCTGACCTGACCTGACCTGACCTGACCTGACCTGACCTGACCTGACCTGACCTGACCTGACCTGACCTGACCTGACCTGACCTGACCTGACCTGACCTGACCTGACCTGACCTGACCTGACCTGACCTGACCTGACCTGACCTGACCTGACCTGACCTGACCTGACCTGACCTGACCTGACCTGACCTGACCTGACCTGACCTGACCTGACCTGACCTGACCTGACCTGACCTGACCTGACCTGACCTGACCTGACCTGACCTGACCTGACCTGACCTGACCTGACCTGACCTGACCTGACCTGACCTGACCTGACCTGACCTGACCTGACCTGACCTGACCTGACCTGACCTGACCTGACCTGACCTGACCTGACCTGACCTGACCTGACCTGACCTGACCTGACCTGACCTGACCTGACCTGACCTGACCTGACCTGACCTGACCTGACCTGACCTGACCTGACCTGACCTGACCTGACCTGACCTGACCTGACCTGACCTGACCTGACCTGACCTGACCTGACCTGACCTGACCTGACCTGACCTGACCTGACCTGACCTGACCTGACCTGACCTGACCTGACCTGACCTGACCTGACCTGACCTGACCTGACCTGACCTGACCTGACCTGACCTGACCTGACCTGACCTGACCTGACCTGACCTGACCTGACCTGACCTGACCTGACCTGACCTGACCTGACCTGACCTGACCTGACCTGACCTGACCTGACCTGACCTGACCTGACCTGACCTGACCTGACCTGACCTGACCTGACCTGACCTGACCTGACCTGACCTGACCTGACCTGACCTGACCTGACCTGACCTGACCTGACCTGACCTGACCTGACCTGACCTGACCTGACCTGACCTGACCTGACCTGACCTGACCTGACCTGACCTGACCTGACCTGACCTGACCTGACCTGACCTGACCTGACCTGACCTGACCTGACCTGACCTGACCTGACCTGACCTGACCTGACCTGACCTGACCTGACCTGACCTGACCTGACCTGACCTGACCTGACCTGACCTGACCTGACCTGACCTGACCTGACCTGACCTGACCTGACCTGACCTGACCTGACCTGACCTGACCTGACCTGACCTGACCTGACCTGACCTGACCTGACCTGACCTGACCTGACCTGACCTGACCTGACCTGACCTGACCTGACCTGACCTGACCTGACCTGACCTGACCTGACCTGACCTGACCTGACCTGACCTGACCTGACCTGACCTGACCTGACCTGACCTGACCTGACCTGACCTGACCTGACCTGACCTGACCTGACCTGACCTGACCTGACCTGACCTGACCTGACCTGACCTGACCTGACCTGACCTGACCTGACCTGACCTGACCTGACCTGACCTGACCTGACCTGACCTGACCTGACCTGACCTGACCTGACCTGACCTGACCTGACCTGACCTGACCTGACCTGACCTGACCTGACCTGACCTGACCTGACCTGACCTGACCTGACCTGACCTGACCTGACCTGACCTGACCTGACCTGACCTGACCTGACCTGACCTGACCTGACCTGACCTGACCTGACCTGACCTGACCTGACCTGACCTGACCTGACCTGACCTGACCTGACCTGACCTGACCTGACCTGACCTGACCTGACCTGACCTGACCTGACCTGACCTGACCTGACCTGACCTGACCTGACCTGACCTGACCTGACCTGACCTGACCTGACCTGACCTGACCTGACCTGACCTGACCTGACCTGACCTGACCTGACCTGACCTGACCTGACCTGACCTGACCTGACCTGACCTGACCTGACCTGACCTGACCTGACCTGACCTGACCTGACCTGACCTGACCTGACCTGACCTGACCTGACCTGACCTGACCTGACCTGACCTGACCTGACCTGACCTGACCTGACCTGACCTGACCTGACCTGACCTGACCTGACCTGACCTGACCTGACCTGACCTGACCTGACCTGACCTGACCTGACCTGACCTGACCTGACCTGACCTGACCTGACCTGACCTGACCTGACCTGACCTGACCTGACCTGACCTGACCTGACCTGACCTGACCTGACCTGACCTGACCTGACCTGACCTGACCTGACCTGACCTGACCTGACCTGACCTGACCTGACCTGACCTGACCTGACCTGACCTGACCTGACCTGACCTGACCTGACCTGACCTGACCTGACCTGACCTGACCTGACCTGACCTGACCTGACCTGACCTGACCTGACCTGACCTGACCTGACCTGACCTGACCTGACCTGACCTGACCTGACCTGACCTGACCTGACCTGACCTGACCTGACCTGACCTGACCTGACCTGACCTGACCTGACCTGACCTGACCTGACCTGACCTGACCTGACCTGACCTGACCTGACCTGACCTGACCTGACCTGACCTGACCTGACCTGACCTGACCTGACCTGACCTGACCTGACCTGACCTGACCTGACCTGACCTGACCTGACCTGACCTGACCTGACCTGACCTGACCTGACCTGACCTGACCTGACCTGACCTGACCTGACCTGACCTGACCTGACCTGACCTGACCTGACCTGACCTGACCTGACCTGACCTGACCTGACCTGACCTGACCTGACCTGACCTGACCTGACCTGACCTGACCTGACCTGACCTGACCTGACCTGACCTGACCTGACCTGACCTGACCTGACCTGACCTGACCTGACCTGACCTGACCTGACCTGACCTGACCTGACCTGACCTGACCTGACCTGACCTGACCTGACCTGACCTGACCTGACCTGACCTGACCTGACCTGACCTGACCTGACCTGACCTGACCTGACCTGACCTGACCTGACCTGACCTGACCTGACCTGACCTGACCTGACCTGACCTGACCTGACCTGACCTGACCTGACCTGACCTGACCTGACCTGACCTGACCTGACCTGACCTGACCTGACCTGACCTGACCTGACCTGACCTGACCTGACCTGACCTGACCTGACCTGACCTGACCTGACCTGACCTGACCTGACCTGACCTGACCTGACCTGACCTGACCTGACCTGACCTGACCTGACCTGACCTGACCTGACCTGACCTGACCTGACCTGACCTGACCTGACCTGACCTGACCTGACCTGACCTGACCTGACCTGACCTGACCTGACCTGACCTGACCTGACCTGACCTGACCTGACCTGACCTGACCTGACCTGACCTGACCTGACCTGACCTGACCTGACCTGACCTGACCTGACCTGACCTGACCTGACCTGACCTGACCTGACCTGACCTGACCTGACCTGACCTGACCTGACCTGACCTGACCTGACCTGACCTGACCTGACCTGACCTGACCTGACCTGACCTGACCTGACCTGACCTGACCTGACCTGACCTGACCTGACCTGACCTGACCTGACCTGACCTGACCTGACCTGACCTGACCTGACCTGACCTGACCTGACCTGACCTGACCTGACCTGACCTGACCTGACCTGACCTGACCTGACCTGACCTGACCTGACCTGACCTGACCTGACCTGACCTGACCTGACCTGACCTGACCTGACCTGACCTGACCTGACCTGACCTGACCTGACCTGACCTGACCTGACCTGACCTGACCTGACCTGACCTGACCTGACCTGACCTGACCTGACCTGACCTGACCTGACCTGACCTGACCTGACCTGACCTGACCTGACCTGACCTGACCTGACCTGACCTGACCTGACCTGACCTGACCTGACCTGACCTGACCTGACCTGACCTGACCTGACCTGACCTGACCTGACCTGACCTGACCTGACCTGACCTGACCTGACCTGACCTGACCTGACCTGACCTGACCTGACCTGACCTGACCTGACCTGACCTGACCTGACCTGACCTGACCTGACCTGACCTGACCTGACCTGACCTGACCTGACCTGACCTGACCTGACCTGACCTGACCTGACCTGACCTGACCTGACCTGACCTGACCTGACCTGACCTGACCTGACCTGACCTGACCTGACCTGACCTGACCTGACCTGACCTGACCTGACCTGACCTGACCTGACCTGACCTGACCTGACCTGACCTGACCTGACCTGACCTGACCTGACCTGACCTGACCTGACCTGACCTGACCTGACCTGACCTGACCTGACCTGACCTGACCTGACCTGACCTGACCTGACCTGACCTGACCTGACCTGACCTGACCTGACCTGACCTGACCTGACCTGACCTGACCTGACCTGACCTGACCTGACCTGACCTGACCTGACCTGACCTGACCTGACCTGACCTGACCTGACCTGACCTGACCTGACCTGACCTGACCTGACCTGACCTGACCTGACCTGACCTGACCTGACCTGACCTGACCTGACCTGACCTGACCTGACCTGACCTGACCTGACCTGACCTGACCTGACCTGACCTGACCTGACCTGACCTGACCTGACCTGACCTGACCTGACCTGACCTGACCTGACCTGACCTGACCTGACCTGACCTGACCTGACCTGACCTGACCTGACCTGACCTGACCTGACCTGACCTGACCTGACCTGACCTGACCTGACCTGACCTGACCTGACCTGACCTGACCTGACCTGACCTGACCTGACCTGACCTGACCTGACCTGACCTGACCTGACCTGACCTGACCTGACCTGACCTGACCTGACCTGACCTGACCTGACCTGACCTGACCTGACCTGACCTGACCTGACCTGACCTGACCTGACCTGACCTGACCTGACCTGACCTGACCTGACCTGACCTGACCTGACCTGACCTGACCTGACCTGACCTGACCTGACCTGACCTGACCTGACCTGACCTGACCTGACCTGACCTGACCTGACCTGACCTGACCTGACCTGACCTGACCTGACCTGACCTGACCTGACCTGACCTGACCTGACCTGACCTGACCTGACCTGACCTGACCTGACCTGACCTGACCTGACCTGACCTGACCTGACCTGACCTGACCTGACCTGACCTGACCTGACCTGACCTGACCTGACCTGACCTGACCTGACCTGACCTGACCTGACCTGACCTGACCTGACCTGACCTGACCTGACCTGACCTGACCTGACCTGACCTGACCTGACCTGACCTGACCTGACCTGACCTGACCTGACCTGACCTGACCTGACCTGACCTGACCTGACCTGACCTGACCTGACCTGACCTGACCTGACCTGACCTGACCTGACCTGACCTGACCTGACCTGACCTGACCTGACCTGACCTGACCTGACCTGACCTGACCTGACCTGACCTGACCTGACCTGACCTGACCTGACCTGACCTGACCTGACCTGACCTGACCTGACCTGACCTGACCTGACCTGACCTGACCTGACCTGACCTGACCTGACCTGACCTGACCTGACCTGACCTGACCTGACCTGACCTGACCTGACCTGACCTGACCTGACCTGACCTGACCTGACCTGACCTGACCTGACCTGACCTGACCTGACCTGACCTGACCTGACCTGACCTGACCTGACCTGACCTGACCTGACCTGACCTGACCTGACCTGACCTGACCTGACCTGACCTGACCTGACCTGACCTGACCTGACCTGACCTGACCTGACCTGACCTGACCTGACCTGACCTGACCTGACCTGACCTGACCTGACCTGACCTGACCTGACCTGACCTGACCTGACCTGACCTGACCTGACCTGACCTGACCTGACCTGACCTGACCTGACCTGACCTGACCTGACCTGACCTGACCTGACCTGACCTGACCTGACCTGACCTGACCTGACCTGACCTGACCTGACCTGACCTGACCTGACCTGACCTGACCTGACCTGACCTGACCTGACCTGACCTGACCTGACCTGACCTGACCTGACCTGACCTGACCTGACCTGACCTGACCTGACCTGACCTGACCTGACCTGACCTGACCTGACCTGACCTGACCTGACCTGACCTGACCTGACCTGACCTGACCTGACCTGACCTGACCTGACCTGACCTGACCTGACCTGACCTGACCTGACCTGACCTGACCTGACCTGACCTGACCTGACCTGACCTGACCTGACCTGACCTGACCTGACCTGACCTGACCTGACCTGACCTGACCTGACCTGACCTGACCTGACCTGACCTGACCTGACCTGACCTGACCTGACCTGACCTGACCTGACCTGACCTGACCTGACCTGACCTGACCTGACCTGACCTGACCTGACCTGACCTGACCTGACCTGACCTGACCTGACCTGACCTGACCTGACCTGACCTGACCTGACCTGACCTGACCTGACCTGACCTGACCTGACCTGACCTGACCTGACCTGACCTGACCTGACCTGACCTGACCTGACCTGACCTGACCTGACCTGACCTGACCTGACCTGACCTGACCTGACCTGACCTGACCTGACCTGACCTGACCTGACCTGACCTGACCTGACCTGACCTGACCTGACCTGACCTGACCTGACCTGACCTGACCTGACCTGACCTGACCTGACCTGACCTGACCTGACCTGACCTGACCTGACCTGACCTGACCTGACCTGACCTGACCTGACCTGACCTGACCTGACCTGACCTGACCTGACCTGACCTGACCTGACCTGACCTGACCTGACCTGACCTGACCTGACCTGACCTGACCTGACCTGACCTGACCTGACCTGACCTGACCTGACCTGACCTGACCTGACCTGACCTGACCTGACCTGACCTGACCTGACCTGACCTGACCTGACCTGACCTGACCTGACCTGACCTGACCTGACCTGACCTGACCTGACCTGACCTGACCTGACCTGACCTGACCTGACCTGACCTGACCTGACCTGACCTGACCTGACCTGACCTGACCTGACCTGACCTGACCTGACCTGACCTGACCTGACCTGACCTGACCTGACCTGACCTGACCTGACCTGACCTGACCTGACCTGACCTGACCTGACCTGACCTGACCTGACCTGACCTGACCTGACCTGACCTGACCTGACCTGACCTGACCTGACCTGACCTGACCTGACCTGACCTGACCTGACCTGACCTGACCTGACCTGACCTGACCTGACCTGACCTGACCTGACCTGACCTGACCTGACCTGACCTGACCTGACCTGACCTGACCTGACCTGACCTGACCTGACCTGACCTGACCTGACCTGACCTGACCTGACCTGACCTGACCTGACCTGACCTGACCTGACCTGACCTGACCTGACCTGACCTGACCTGACCTGACCTGACCTGACCTGACCTGACCTGACCTGACCTGACCTGACCTGACCTGACCTGACCTGACCTGACCTGACCTGACCTGACCTGACCTGACCTGACCTGACCTGACCTGACCTGACCTGACCTGACCTGACCTGACCTGACCTGACCTGACCTGACCTGACCTGACCTGACCTGACCTGACCTGACCTGACCTGACCTGACCTGACCTGACCTGACCTGACCTGACCTGACCTGACCTGACCTGACCTGACCTGACCTGACCTGACCTGACCTGACCTGACCTGACCTGACCTGACCTGACCTGACCTGACCTGACCTGACCTGACCTGACCTGACCTGACCTGACCTGACCTGACCTGACCTGACCTGACCTGACCTGACCTGACCTGACCTGACCTGACCTGACCTGACCTGACCTGACCTGACCTGACCTGACCTGACCTGACCTGACCTGACCTGACCTGACCTGACCTGACCTGACCTGACCTGACCTGACCTGACCTGACCTGACCTGACCTGACCTGACCTGACCTGACCTGACCTGACCTGACCTGACCTGACCTGACCTGACCTGACCTGACCTGACCTGACCTGACCTGACCTGACCTGACCTGACCTGACCTGACCTGACCTGACCTGACCTGACCTGACCTGACCTGACCTGACCTGACCTGACCTGACCTGACCTGACCTGACCTGACCTGACCTGACCTGACCTGACCTGACCTGACCTGACCTGACCTGACCTGACCTGACCTGACCTGACCTGACCTGACCTGACCTGACCTGACCTGACCTGACCTGACCTGACCTGACCTGACCTGACCTGACCTGACCTGACCTGACCTGACCTGACCTGACCTGACCTGACCTGACCTGACCTGACCTGACCTGACCTGACCTGACCTGACCTGACCTGACCTGACCTGACCTGACCTGACCTGACCTGACCTGACCTGACCTGACCTGACCTGACCTGACCTGACCTGACCTGACCTGACCTGACCTGACCTGACCTGACCTGACCTGACCTGACCTGACCTGACCTGACCTGACCTGACCTGACCTGACCTGACCTGACCTGACCTGACCTGACCTGACCTGACCTGACCTGACCTGACCTGACCTGACCTGACCTGACCTGACCTGACCTGACCTGACCTGACCTGACCTGACCTGACCTGACCTGACCTGACCTGACCTGACCTGACCTGACCTGACCTGACCTGACCTGACCTGACCTGACCTGACCTGACCTGACCTGACCTGACCTGACCTGACCTGACCTGACCTGACCTGACCTGACCTGACCTGACCTGACCTGACCTGACCTGACCTGACCTGACCTGACCTGACCTGACCTGACCTGACCTGACCTGACCTGACCTGACCTGACCTGACCTGACCTGACCTGACCTGACCTGACCTGACCTGACCTGACCTGACCTGACCTGACCTGACCTGACCTGACCTGACCTGACCTGACCTGACCTGACCTGACCTGACCTGACCTGACCTGACCTGACCTGACCTGACCTGACCTGACCTGACCTGACCTGACCTGACCTGACCTGACCTGACCTGACCTGACCTGACCTGACCTGACCTGACCTGACCTGACCTGACCTGACCTGACCTGACCTGACCTGACCTGACCTGACCTGACCTGACCTGACCTGACCTGACCTGACCTGACCTGACCTGACCTGACCTGACCTGACCTGACCTGACCTGACCTGACCTGACCTGACCTGACCTGACCTGACCTGACCTGACCTGACCTGACCTGACCTGACCTGACCTGACCTGACCTGACCTGACCTGACCTGACCTGACCTGACCTGACCTGACCTGACCTGACCTGACCTGACCTGACCTGACCTGACCTGACCTGACCTGACCTGACCTGACCTGACCTGACCTGACCTGACCTGACCTGACCTGACCTGACCTGACCTGACCTGACCTGACCTGACCTGACCTGACCTGACCTGACCTGACCTGACCTGACCTGACCTGACCTGACCTGACCTGACCTGACCTGACCTGACCTGACCTGACCTGACCTGACCTGACCTGACCTGACCTGACCTGACCTGACCTGACCTGACCTGACCTGACCTGACCTGACCTGACCTGACCTGACCTGACCTGACCTGACCTGACCTGACCTGACCTGACCTGACCTGACCTGACCTGACCTGACCTGACCTGACCTGACCTGACCTGACCTGACCTGACCTGACCTGACCTGACCTGACCTGACCTGACCTGACCTGACCTGACCTGACCTGACCTGACCTGACCTGACCTGACCTGACCTGACCTGACCTGACCTGACCTGACCTGACCTGACCTGACCTGACCTGACCTGACCTGACCTGACCTGACCTGACCTGACCTGACCTGACCTGACCTGACCTGACCTGACCTGACCTGACCTGACCTGACCTGACCTGACCTGACCTGACCTGACCTGACCTGACCTGACCTGACCTGACCTGACCTGACCTGACCTGACCTGACCTGACCTGACCTGACCTGACCTGACCTGACCTGACCTGACCTGACCTGACCTGACCTGACCTGACCTGACCTGACCTGACCTGACCTGACCTGACCTGACCTGACCTGACCTGACCTGACCTGACCTGACCTGACCTGACCTGACCTGACCTGACCTGACCTGACCTGACCTGACCTGACCTGACCTGACCTGACCTGACCTGACCTGACCTGACCTGACCTGACCTGACCTGACCTGACCTGACCTGACCTGACCTGACCTGACCTGACCTGACCTGACCTGACCTGACCTGACCTGACCTGACCTGACCTGACCTGACCTGACCTGACCTGACCTGACCTGACCTGACCTGACCTGACCTGACCTGACCTGACCTGACCTGACCTGACCTGACCTGACCTGACCTGACCTGACCTGACCTGACCTGACCTGACCTGACCTGACCTGACCTGACCTGACCTGACCTGACCTGACCTGACCTGACCTGACCTGACCTGACCTGACCTGACCTGACCTGACCTGACCTGACCTGACCTGACCTGACCTGACCTGACCTGACCTGACCTGACCTGACCTGACCTGACCTGACCTGACCTGACCTGACCTGACCTGACCTGACCTGACCTGACCTGACCTGACCTGACCTGACCTGACCTGACCTGACCTGACCTGACCTGACCTGACCTGACCTGACCTGACCTGACCTGACCTGACCTGACCTGACCTGACCTGACCTGACCTGACCTGACCTGACCTGACCTGACCTGACCTGACCTGACCTGACCTGACCTGACCTGACCTGACCTGACCTGACCTGACCTGACCTGACCTGACCTGACCTGACCTGACCTGACCTGACCTGACCTGACCTGACCTGACCTGACCTGACCTGACCTGACCTGACCTGACCTGACCTGACCTGACCTGACCTGACCTGACCTGACCTGACCTGACCTGACCTGACCTGACCTGACCTGACCTGACCTGACCTGACCTGACCTGACCTGACCTGACCTGACCTGACCTGACCTGACCTGACCTGACCTGACCTGACCTGACCTGACCTGACCTGACCTGACCTGACCTGACCTGACCTGACCTGACCTGACCTGACCTGACCTGACCTGACCTGACCTGACCTGACCTGACCTGACCTGACCTGACCTGACCTGACCTGACCTGACCTGACCTGACCTGACCTGACCTGACCTGACCTGACCTGACCTGACCTGACCTGACCTGACCTGACCTGACCTGACCTGACCTGACCTGACCTGACCTGACCTGACCTGACCTGACCTGACCTGACCTGACCTGACCTGACCTGACCTGACCTGACCTGACCTGACCTGACCTGACCTGACCTGACCTGACCTGACCTGACCTGACCTGACCTGACCTGACCTGACCTGACCTGACCTGACCTGACCTGACCTGACCTGACCTGACCTGACCTGACCTGACCTGACCTGACCTGACCTGACCTGACCTGACCTGACCTGACCTGACCTGACCTGACCTGACCTGACCTGACCTGACCTGACCTGACCTGACCTGACCTGACCTGACCTGACCTGACCTGACCTGACCTGACCTGACCTGACCTGACCTGACCTGACCTGACCTGACCTGACCTGACCTGACCTGACCTGACCTGACCTGACCTGACCTGACCTGACCTGACCTGACCTGACCTGACCTGACCTGACCTGACCTGACCTGACCTGACCTGACCTGACCTGACCTGACCTGACCTGACCTGACCTGACCTGACCTGACCTGACCTGACCTGACCTGACCTGACCTGACCTGACCTGACCTGACCTGACCTGACCTGACCTGACCTGACCTGACCTGACCTGACCTGACCTGACCTGACCTGACCTGACCTGACCTGACCTGACCTGACCTGACCTGACCTGACCTGACCTGACCTGACCTGACCTGACCTGACCTGACCTGACCTGACCTGACCTGACCTGACCTGACCTGACCTGACCTGACCTGACCTGACCTGACCTGACCTGACCTGACCTGACCTGACCTGACCTGACCTGACCTGACCTGACCTGACCTGACCTGACCTGACCTGACCTGACCTGACCTGACCTGACCTGACCTGACCTGACCTGACCTGACCTGACCTGACCTGACCTGACCTGACCTGACCTGACCTGACCTGACCTGACCTGACCTGACCTGACCTGACCTGACCTGACCTGACCTGACCTGACCTGACCTGACCTGACCTGACCTGACCTGACCTGACCTGACCTGACCTGACCTGACCTGACCTGACCTGACCTGACCTGACCTGACCTATAAAAACAGTTGTAAATAGTCGAAACCGTTGGAAAATACCAAAAGAAGTTTAAAAATACAAATCAGTTGGAAATGGTAGTTAAAAGTTCTAAATGCATCCAATTACCCGTAGAAACCCAAAGTGGTGCAAATTAACTCAAAATACTGTTTTCATGTTTTTCAAATGTTTCCACCTATTTTGAGTTAATTTGCACCACTTTGGGTTTCTAAGGGTAATTGGATGCATTTAGAACTTTTAACTACCATTTCCAACTGATTTCTATTTTTTAAACTTCTTTTGGTATTTTCTCAACGGTTTCGACTATTTACAACTGTTTTTATGATTTTCAACTGTTTTCACCTATTTTGAGTTAATTTGCAATACTTTGGGTTTATACGGGTAATTGGATACATTTAGAACTTTTAACTACCATTTTCAACTGATTTGTATTTTTTAAACTTCTTTTGGTATTTTCTCAACGGTTTCGACTATTTACAACTGTTTTTATGTTTTTCAAATGTTTCCACCTATTTTGAGTTAATTTGCACCACTTTGGGTTTCTACGGGTAATTGGATACATTTAGAACTTTTAACTACCATTTCCAACTGATTTGTATTTTTTATACTTCTTTAGGTATTTTCGCAATAGTTTCGACTATTTACAACTGTTTTCATGTTTTTCAAATGTTTCCACCTATTTTGAGTAATTAGACACTTTTAGAACTTTTATATACCATTTCCAACTGATTTAAATTTTTTAAACTTCTTTAGGTATTTTCTCAACGGTTTCGACGATTTACAAATGTTTTTATGTTTTTCAAATGTTTCCACCTATTTTGAGTTAATTTGCACCACTTTGGGTTTCTACGGGTAATTGGATACATTTAGAACTTTTAACTACCATTTCCAACTGATTTGTATTTTTTATACTTCTTTAGGTATTTCCTCAATGGTTTCCACTATTTACAACTGTTTTCATGTTTTTCAAATGTTTCCACGTATTTTGAGTTAATTTGCACCACTTTGGGTTTCTACGGGTAATTGGATGTATTTAGAACTTTTATCTACCATTTTCAACTGATTTGTATTTTTTAAACTTCTTTTGGTATCTTCTCAACGGTTTCGACGATTTTCAAATGTTTTTATGTTTTTCAAATGTTTCCACCTATTTTGAGTTAATTTGCACCACTTTGGGTTTCTACGGGTAATTGGATACATTTAGAACTTTTAACTACCATTTCCAACTGATTTGTATTTTTTAAACTTCTTTAGGTATTTTCTCAATGGTTTCGACTATTTACATCTGTTTTCATGTTTTTCACATATTTCCACCTATTTTGAGTAATTACAAGCTTTTAGAACTTTTATCTACGATTTCCAACTGATTTGAATTTTTTAAACTTTTTTAGGTATTTTCTCAACGGTTTCGACGATTTTCAAATGTTTTTATGTTTTTCAAATGTTTCCACCTATTTTGAGTTAATTTGCACCACTTTGGGTTTCTACGGGTAATTGGATACATTTAGAACTTTTAACTACCATTTCCAACTGATTTGTATTTTTTATACTTCTTTAGGTATTTCCTCAATGGTTTCCACTATTTACAACTGTTTTCATGTTTTTCACATATTTCCACCTATTTTGAGTAATTACAAGCTTTTAGAACTTTTAACTACCATTTCCAACTGATTTGTATTTTTTAAACTTTTTTTGGTATTTTCTTAACGGTTTCGACTATTTACAAGTGTTTAAATGTTTTTCAAATGTTTCCACCTATTTTGAGTAATTGGAGGCTTTAGAACTTTTAACTACCGTTTTCAACTGATTTGTATTTTTTTAAACTTCTTTAGGTATTTCCTCAAACTTGACAACCATTTTGAACTGATTTGTATTTTTTAAACTTCTTTAGGTATTTTCTCAACGGTTTCGACGATTTTCAAATGTTTTTATGTTTTTCAAATGTTTCCACCTATTTTGAGTTAATTTGCACCACTTTGGGTTTCTACGGGTAATTGGATGCATTTAGAACTTTTAACTACCATTTCCAACTGATTTGTATTTTTTATACTTCTTTAGGTATTTCCTCAATGGTTTCCACTATTTACAACTGTTTTCATGTTTTTCAAATGTTTCCACCTATTTTGAGTTAATTTGCACCACTTTGTGTTTTTACGGGTAATTGGATGCATTTAGAACTTTTAACTACAATTTCCAACCGATTTGTATTTATTAAACTTTTTTTGGTATTTTCTTAACGGTTTCGACTATTTACAAGTGTTTACATGTTTTTCAATCGTTTCCACCTATTTTGAGTAATTGGAGGCTTTAGAACTTTTAACTACCATTTTCAACTGATTTGTATTTTTCAAACTTCTTTAGGTATTTTCTCAATGGTTTCGACTATTTTCAACTGTTTTCATGTTTTTCAAATGTTTCCACCTATTTTGAGTTAATTTGCACCACTTTGGGTTTCTACGGGTAATTGGATGCCTTTAGAACTTTTAACTACCATTTCCAACTGATTTGTATTTTTTATACTTCTTTAGGTATTTTCTCAACGGTTTCGACGATTTTCAAACGTTTTTATGTTTTTCAAATGTTTCCACCTATTTTGAGTTAATTTGCACCACTTTGGGTTTCTACGGGTAATTGGATGCATTTAGAACTTTTAACTACCATTTCCAACTGATTTGTATTTTTTATACTTCTTTAGGTATTTTCTCAACGGTTTCGACGATTTTCAAACGTTTTTATGTTTTTCAAATGTTTCCACCTATTTTCAGTTAATTTGCACCACTTTGGGTTTCTACGGGTAATTGGATACATTTAGAACTTTTAACTACCATTTCCAACTGATTTGTATTTTTTAAACTTTTTTTGGTATTTTCTTAACGGTTTCGACTATTTACAAGTGTTTACATGTTTTTCAATCGTTTCCACCTATTTTGAGTAATTGGAGGCTTTAGAACTTTTAAATACCGTTTTCAACTGATTTGTATTTTTTTAAACTTCTTTAGGTATTTCCTCAAACTTAACAACCATTTTGAACTGATTTGTATTTTTTAAACTTCTTTAGGTATTTTCTCAACGGTTTCGACGATTTTCAAATGTTTTTATGGTTTTCAAATGTTTCCACCTATTTTGAGTTAATTTGCACCACTTTGGGTTTCTACGGGTAATTGGATGCATTTAGAACTTTTAACTACCATTTCCAACTGATTTGTATTTTTTAAACTTTTTTTGGTATTTTCTTAACTGTTTCGACTATTTACAAGTGTTTTTATGTTTTTCAAATGTTTCCACCTATTTTGAGTTAATTTGCACCACTTTGGGTTTCTACGGGTAATTGGATACATTTAGAACTTTTAACTACCATTTCCAACTGATTTGTATTGTTTATACTTCTTTAGGTATTTTCGCAATGGTTTCGACTATTTACAACTGTTTTCATGTTTTTCAAATGTTTCCACCTATTTTGAGTTAATTTGCACCACTTTGGGTTTCTACGGGTAATTGGATGCATTTAGAACTTTTAACTACCATTTCCAACTTATTTGTATTTTTTATACTTCTTTAGGTATTTCCTCAATGGTTTCCACTATTTACAACTGTTTTCATGTTTTTCAAATGTTTCCACCTATTTTGAGTTAATTTGCACCACTTTGGGTTTCTACGGGTAATTGGATACATTTAGAACTTTTAACTACCATTTCCAACTGATTTGTATTGTTTATACTTCTTTAGGTATTTTCGCAATGGTTTCGACTATTTACAACTGTTTTCATGTTTTTCAAATGTTTCCACCTATTTTGAGTTAATTTGCACCACTTTGGGTTTCTACGGGTAATTGGATGCATTTAGAACTTTTAACTACCATTTCCAACTGATTTGTATTTTTTATACTTCTTTAGGTATTTCCTCAATGGTTTCCACTATTTACAACTGTTTTCATGTTTTTCAAATGTTTCCACCTATTTTGAGTTAATTTGCACCACTTTGTGTTTCTACGGGTAATTGGATGCATTTAGAACTTTTAACTACAATTTCCAACTGATTTGTATTTTTTAAACTTCTTTTGGTATTTTCTCAACGGTTTCGACTATTTACAACTGTTTTTATGATTTTCAAATGTTTTCACCTATTTTGAGTTAATTTGCAATACTTTGGGTTTATACGGGTATTGGATACATTTAGAACTTTTAACTACCATTTCCAACTGATTTGTATTTTTTATACTTCTTTAGGTATTTCCTCAATGGTTTCCACTATTTACAACTGTTTTCATGTTTTTCAAATGTTTCCACCTATTTAGAACTTTTAAATACCGTTTTCAACTGATTTGTATTTTTTAAACTTCTTTAGGTATTTTCTCAACGGTTTCGACGATTTTCAAATGTTTTTATGGTTTTCAAATGTTTCCACCTATTTTGAGTTAATTTGCACCACTTTGGGTTTCTACGGGTAATTGGATACATTTAGAACTTTTAACTACCATTTCCAACTGATTTGTATTTTTTATACTTCTTTAGGTATTTCCTCAATGGTTTCCACTATTTACAACTGCTTTTATGTTTTTCAAATGTTTCCACCTATTTTGAGTTAATTTGCACCACTTTGGGTTTCTACGGGTAATTGGATGCATTTAGAACTTTTAACTACCATTTCCAACTGATTTGTATTTTTTATACTTCTTTATGTATTTCCTCAATGGTTTCGACTATTTACAACTGTTTTCATGTTTTTCACATATTTCCACCTATTTTGAGTAATTACAAGCTTTTAGAACTTTTATCTACCATTTCCAACTGATTTGTATTTTTTATACTTCTTTAGGTATTTCCTCAATGGTTTCCACTATTTACAACTGTTTTCATGTTTTTCAAATGTTTCCACCTATTTTGAGTTAATTTGCACCACTTTGGGTTTCT
Source organism: Crepidodera aurea (assembly GCA_949320105.2). Taxonomy (NCBI): domain Eukaryota; kingdom Metazoa; phylum Arthropoda; class Insecta; order Coleoptera; family Chrysomelidae; genus Crepidodera; species Crepidodera aurea. Next base: position 31,802 of record CASGHU020000026.1, on the reverse strand, counting down.
ACGGGTAGTTGGATGCATTTAGAACTTTTAACTACCATTTCCAACTGATTTGTATTTTTTAAACTTCTTTTGCTATTTTCTCAACGGTTTCGACTATTTACAACTGTTTTTATGATTTTCAAATGTTTTCACCTATTTTGAGTTAATTTGCAACATTTTGGGTTTATACGGGTAATTGGATGCATTTAGAACTTTTAACTACCATTTCCAACTGATTTGTATTTTTTATACTTCTTTAGGTATTTTCTCAATGGTTTCGACTATTTACAACTGTTTTCATGTTTTTCAAATGTTTCCACCTATTTTGAGTAATTAGACACTTTTAGAACTTTTATATACCATTTCCAACTGATTTAAATTTTTTAAACTTCTTTAGGTATTTTCTCAACGGTTTCGATGATTTACAAATGTTTTTATGTTTTTCAAATGTTTTCACCTATTTTGAGTAATTACAAGCTTTTAGAACTTTTATCTAGTATTTCCAACTGATTTGAATTTTTTAAACTTCTTTAGGCATTTTCTCAACGGTTTCGACGATTTTCAAATGTTTTTATGTTTTTCAAATGATTCCACCTATTTTGAGTTAATTTGCACCACTTTGGGTTTCTACGGGTAATTGGATGCATTTAGAACTTTTAACTACCATTTCCAACTGATTTGTATTTTTTATACTTCTTTAGGTATTTTCTCAATGGTTTCGACTATTTACAACTGTTTTCATGTTTTTCAAATGTTTCCACCTATTTTGAGTAATTAGACAATTTTAGAACTTTTATATACCATTTCCAACTGATTTAAATTTTTTAAACTTCTTTAGGTATTTTCTCAACGGTTTCGATGATTTACAAATGTTTTTATGTTTTTCAAATGTTTTCACCTATTTTGAGTAATTACAAGCTTTTAGAACTTTTATCTACCATTTCCAACTGATTTGAATTTTTTAAACTTCTTTAGGTATTTTCTCAACGGTTTCGACGATTTTCAAATGTTTTTATGTTTTTCAAATGTTTCCACCTATTTTGAATTAATTTGCACAACTTTGGGTTTCTACGGGTAATTGGATGCATTTAGAACTTTTAACTACCATTTTCAACTGATTTGTATTTTTTAAACTTCTTTTGGTATTTTCTCAACGGTTTCGACTATTTACAACTGTTTTCATGTTTTTCACATATTTCCACCTATTTTGAGTAATTACAAGCTTTTAGAACTATTATCTAGTATTTCCAACTGATTTGAATTTTTTAAACTTCTTTAGGCATTTTCTCAACGGTTTCGACGATTTTCAAATGTTTTTATGTTTTTCAAATGATTCCACCTATTTTGAGTTAATTTGCACCACTTTGGGTTTCTACGGGTAATTGGATGCATTTAGAACTTTTAACTACCATTTCCAACTGATTTGTATTTTTATACTTCTTTAGGTATTTTCTCAATGGTTTCGACTATTTACAACTGTTTTCATGTTTTTCAAATGTTTCCACCTATTTTGAGTAATTAGACACTTTTAGAACTTTTATATACCATTTCCAACTGATTTAAATTTTTTAAACTTCTTTAGGTTTTCTCAACGGTTTCGACGATTTACAAATGTTTTTATGTTTTTCAAATGTTTTCACCTATTTTGAGTAATTACAAGCTTTTAGAACTTTTATCTACCATTTCCAACTGATTTGAATTTTTTAAACTTCTTTAGGTATTTTCTCAACGGTTTCGACGATTTTCAAATGTTTTTATGTTTTTCAAATGTTTCCACCTATTTTGAATTAATTTGCACAACTTTGGGTTTCTACGGGTAATTGGATGCATTTAGAACTTTTAACTACCATTTCCAACTGATTTGTATTTTTTATACTTCTTTAGGTATTTCCTCAATGGTTTCGACTATTTACAACTGTTTTCATGTTTTTCACATATTTCCACCTATTTTGAGTAATTACAAACTTTTAGAACTTTTATCTACCATTTCCAACTGATTTGTATTTTTTATACTTCTTTAGGTATTTCCTCAATGGTTTCCACTATTTACAACTGTTTTCATGTTTTTCAAATGTTTCCACCTATTTTGAGTTAATTTGCACCACTTTGGGTTTCTACGGGTAATTGGATGCATTTAGAACTTTTAACTACCATTTCCAACTGATTTGTATTTTTTATATTTCCTCAATGGTTTCGACTATTTACAACTGTTTTCATGTTTTTCACATATTTCCACCTATTTTGAGTAATTACAAGCTTTTAGAACTTTTATCTACCATTTCCAACTGATTTGTATTTTTTATACTTCTTTAGGTATTTCCTCAATGGTTTCCACTATTTACAACTGTTTTCATGTTTTTCAAATGTTTCCACCTATTTTGAGTTAATTTGCACCACTTTGGGTTTCTACGGGTAGTTGGATGCATTTAGAACTTTTATCTACCATTTCCAACTGATTTGAATTTTTTAAACTTCTTTAGGTATTTTCTCAACGGTTTCGACGATTTTCAAATGTTTTTATGTTTTTCAAATGTTTCCACCTATTTTGAGTTAATTTGCACCACTTTGGGTTTCTACGGGTAATTGGATGCATTTAGAACTTTTAACTACCATTTCCAACTGATTTGTATTTTTTATACTTCTTTAGGTATTTCCTCAATGGTTTCCACTATTTACAACTGTTTTCATGTTTCTCAAATGTTTCCACCTATTTTGAGTTAATTTGCACCACTTTGGGTTTCTACGGGTAATTGGATGCATTTAGAACTTTTAACTACCATTTCCAACAGATTTGTATTTTTTAAACTTCTTTAGGTATTTTCTCAATGGTTTCGACTATTTACAACTGTTTTCATGTTTTTCACATATTTCCACCTATTTTGAGTAATTACAAGCTTTTAGAACTTTTATCTACGATTTCCAACTGATTTGTATTTTTTAAACTTCTTTAGGTATTTTCTCAATGGTTTCGACTATTTACAACTGTTTTCATGTTTTTCACATATTTCCACCTATTTTGAGTAATTACAAGCTTTTAGAACTTTTATCTACGATTTCCAACTGATTTGAATTTTTTAAACTTCTTTAGGTATTTTCTCAACGGTTTCGACGATTTTCAAATGTTTTTATGTTTTTCAAATGTTTCCACCTATTTTGAGTTAATTTGCACCACTTTGGGTTTCTACGGGTAATTGGATACATTTAGAACTTTTAACTACCATTTCCAACTGATTTGTATTTTTTATACTTCTTTAGGTATTTCCTCAATGGTTTCCACTATTTACAACTGTTTTCATGTTTTTCAAATGTTTCCTCCTATTTTGAGTTAATTTGCACCACTTTGGGTTTATACGGGTAATTGGATGCATTTAGAACTTTTAACTACCGTTTCCAACTGATTTGTATTTTTTAAACTTCTTTAGGTATTTTCTCAATGGTTTCGACTATTTACAACTCTTTTCATGTTTTTCACATATTTCCACCTATTTTGAGTAATTACAAGCTTTTAGAACTTTTATCTACCATTTCCAACTGATTTGTATTTTTTAAACTTCTTTTGGTATTTTCTCAACGGTTTCGACTATTTACAACTGTTTTTATGTTTTTCAAATGTTTTCACCTATTTTGAGTTAATTTGCACCACTTTGGGTTTCTACGGGTAATTGGATACATTTAGAACTTTTAACTACCATTTCCAACAGATTTGTATTTTTTAAACTTCTTTAGGTATTTTCTCAATGGTTTCGACTATTTACAACTGTTTTCATGTTTTTCACATATTTCCACCTATTTTGAGTAATTACAAGCTTTTAGAACTTTTATCTACGATTTCCAACTGATTTGAATTTTTTAAACTTCTTTAGGTATTTTCTCAACGGTTTCGACGATTTTCAAATGTTTTTATGTTTTTCAAATGTTTCCACCTATTTTGAGTTAATTTGCACCACTTTGGGTTTCTACGGGTAATTGGATACATTTAGAACTTTTAACTACCATTTCCAACTGATTTGTATTTTTTATACTTCTTTAGGTATTTCCTCAATGGTTTCCACTATTTACAACTGTTTTCATGTTTTTCAAATGTTTCCTCCTATTTTGAGTTAATTTGCACCACTTTGGGTTTATACGGGTAATTGGATGCATTTAGAACTTTTAACTACCGTTTCCAACTGATTTGTATTTTTTAAACTTCTTTAGGTATTTTCTCAATGGTTTCGACTATTTACAACTCTTTTCATGTTTTTCACATATTTCCACCTATTTTGAGTAATTACAAGCTTTTAGAACTTTTATCTACCATTTCCAACTGATTTGTATTTTTTAAACTTCTTTTGGTATTTTCTCAACGGTTTCGACTATTTACAACTGTTTTTATGTTTTTCAAATGTTTTCACCTATTTTGAGTTAATTTGCACCACTTTGGGTTTCTACGGGTAATTGGATACATTTAGAACTTTTAACTACCATTTCAAACTGATTTGTATTTTTTATACTTCTTTAGGTATTTCCTCAATGGTTTCCACTATTTACAACTGTTTTCATGTTTTTCAAATGTTTCCACCTATTTTGAGTTAATTTGCACCACTTTGGGTTTCTACGGGTAATTGGATACATTTAGAACTTTTAACTACCATTTCCAACTGATTTGTATTTTTTATACTTCTTTAGGTATTTCCTCAATGGTTTCCACTATTTACAACTGTTTTCATGTTTTTCAAATGTTTCCTCCTATTTTGAGTTAATTTGCACCACTTTGGGTTTATACGGGTAATTGGATGCATTTAGAACTTTTAACTACCGTTTCCAACTGATTTGTATTTTTTAAACTTCTTTAGGTATTTTCTCAATGGTTTCGACTATTTACAACTCTTTTCATGTTTTTCACATATTTCCACCTATTTTGAGTAATTACAAGCTTTTAGAACTTTTATCTACCATTTCCAACTGATTTGTATTTTTTAAACTTCTTTTGGTATTTTCTCAACGGTTTCGACTATTTACAACTGTTTTTATGTTTTTCAAATGTTTTCACCTATTTTGAGTTAATTTGCACCACTTTGGGTTTCTACGGGTAATTGGATACATTTAGAACTTTTAACTACCATTTCAAACTGATTTGTATTTTTTATACTTCTTTAGGTATTTCCTCAATGGTTTCCACTATTTACAACTGTTTTCATGTTTTTCAAATGTTTCCACCTATTTTGAGTTAATTTGCACCACTTTGGGTTTCTACGGGTAATTGGATGCATTTAGAACTTTTATCTACCATTTCCAACTGATTTGAATTTTTTAAACTTCTTTAGGTATTTTCTCAACGGTTTCGACGATTTTCAAATGTTTTTATGTTTTTCAAATGTTTCCACCTATTTTGAGTTAATTTGCACCACTTTGGGTTTCTACGGGTAATTGGATGCATTTAGAACTTTTAACTACCATTTCCAACTGATTTGTATTTTTTATACTTCTTTAGGTATTTCCTCAATGGTTTCCACTATTTACAACTGTTTTCATGTTTCTCAAATGTTTCCACCTATTTTGAGTTAATTTGCACCACTTTGGGTTTCTACGGGTAATTGGATGCATTTAGAACTTTTAACTACCATTTCCAACAGATTTGTATTTTTTAAACTTCTTTAGGTATTTTCTCAATGGTTTCGACTATTTACAACTGTTTTCATGTTTTTCACATATTTCCACCTATTTTGAGTAATTACAAGCTTTTAGAACTTTTATCTACGATTTCCAACTGATTTGAATTTTTTAAACTTCTTTAGGTATTTTCTCAACGGTTTCGACGATTTTCAAATGTTTTTATGTTTTTCAAATGTTTCCACCTATTTTGAGTTAATTTGCACCACTTTGGGTTTCTACGGGTAATTGGATACATTTAGAACTTTTAACTACCATTTCCAACTGATTTGTATTTTTTATACTTCTTTAGGTATTTCCTCAATGGTTTCCACTATTTACAACTGTTTTCATGTTTTTCAAATGTTTCCTCCTATTTTGAGTTAATTTGCACCACTTTGGGTTTATACGGGTAATTGGATGCATTTAGAACTTTTAACTACCGTTTCCAACTGATTTGTATTTTTTAAACTTCTTTAGGTATTTTCTCAATGGTTTCGACTATTTACAACTCTTTTCATGTTTTTCACATATTTCCACCTATTTTGAGTAATTACAAGCTTTTAGAACTTTTATCTACCATTTCCAACTGATTTGTATTTTTTAAACTTCTTTTGGTATTTTCTCAACGGTTTCGACTATTTACAACTGTTTTTATGTTTTTCAAATGTTTTCACCTATTTTGAGTTAATTTGCACCACTTTGGGTTTCTACGGGTAATTGGATACATTTAGAACTTTTAACTACCATTTCCAACTGATTTGTATTTTTTATACTTCTTTAGGTATTTTCGCAATGGTTTCGACTATTTACAACTCTTTTCATGTTTTTCAAATGTTTCCACCTATTTTGAGTAATTAGACACTTTTAGAACTTTTATATACCATTTCCAACTGATTTAAATTTTTTAAACATCTTTAGGTATTTCCTCAATGGTTTCCACTATTTACAACTGTTTTCATGTTTTTCAAATGTTTCCACCTATTTTGAGTTAATTTGCAGCACTTTGGGTTTCTACGGGTAATTGGATGCATTTAGAACTTTTAACTACCATTTCCAACTGATTTGTATTTTTTATACTTCTTTAGGTATTTCCTCAATGGTTTCCACTATTTACAACTGTTTTCATGTTTTTCAAATGTTTCCACCTATTTTGAGTTAATTTGCACCACTTTGGGTTTCTACGGGTAATTGGATGCATTTAGAACTTTTATCTACCATTTCCAACTGATTTGAATTTTTTAAACTTCTTTAGGTATTTTCTCAACGGTTTCGACGATTTTCAAATGTTTTTATGTTTTTCAAATGTTTCCACCTATTTTGAGTTAATTTGCACCACTTTGGGTTTCTACGGGTAATTGGATACATTTAGAACTTTTAACTACCATTTCAAACTGATTTGTATTTTTTATACTTCTTTAGGTATTTCCTCAATGGTTTCCACTATTTACAACTGTTTTCATGTTTTTCAAATGTTTCCACCTATTTTGAGTTAATTTGCACCACTTTGGGTTTCTACGGGTAATTGGATGCATTTAGAACTTTTATCTACCATTTCCAACTGATTTGAATTTTTTAAACTTCTTTAGGTATTTTCTCAACGGTTTCGACGATTTTCAAATGTTTTTATGTTTTTCAAATGTTTCCACCTATTTTGAGTTAATTTGCACCACTTTGGGTTTCTACGGGTAATTGGATACATTTAGAACTTTTAACTACCATTTCAAACTGATTTGTATTTTTTATACTTCTTTAGGTATTTCCTCAATGGTTTCCACTATTTACAACTGTTTTCATGTTTTTCAAAAGTTTACACCTATTTTGAGTTAATTTGCACCACTTTGGGTTTCTACGGGTAATTGGATGCATTTAGAACTTTTAACTACCATTTCCAACTGATTTGTATTTTTTAAACTTCTTTTGGTATTTTCTCAACGGTTTCGACTATTTACAACTGTTTTTATGTTTTTCAAATGTTTTCACCTATTTTGAGTTAATTTGCACCACTTTGGGTTTCTACGGGTAATTGGATACATTTAGAACTTTTAACTACCATTTCCAACTGATTTGTATTTTTTATACTTCTTTAGGTATTTTCGCAATGGTTTCGACTATTTACAACTCTTTTCATGTTTTTCAAATGTTTCCACCTATTTTGAGTAATTAGACACTTTTAGAACTTTTATATACCATTTCCAACTGATTTAAATTTTTTAAACATCTTTAGGTATTTCCTCAATGGTTTCCACTATTTACAACTGTTTTCATGTTTTTCAAATGTTTCCACCTATTTTGAGTTAATTTGCACCACTTTGGGTTTCTACGGGTAATTGGATGCATTTAGAACTTTTAACTACCATTTCCAACTGATTTGTATTTTTTATACTTCTTTAGGTATTTCCTCAATGGTTTCCACTATTTACAACTGTTTTCATGTTTTTCAAATGTTTCCACCTATTTTGAGTTAATTTGCACCACTTTGGGTTTCTACGGGTAATTGGATGCATTTAGAACTTTTATCTACCATTTCCAACTGATTTGAATTTTTTAAACTTCTTTAGGTATTTTCTCAACGGTTTCGACGATTTTCAAATGTTTTTATGTTTTTCAAATGTTTCCACCTATTTTGAGTTAATTTGCACCACTTTGGGTTTCTACGGGTAATTGGATACATTTAGAACTTTTAACTACCATTTCAAACTGATTTGTATTTTTTATACTTCTTTAGGTATTTCCTCAATGGTTTCCACTATTTACAACTGTTTTCATGTTTTTCAAATGTTTCCACCTATTTTGAGTTAATTTGCACCACTTTGGGTTTCTACGGGTAATTGGATGCATTTAGAACTTTTATCTACCATTTCCAACTGATTTGAATTTTTTAAACTTCTTTAGGTATTTTCTCAACGGTTTCGACGATTTTCAAATGTTTTTATGTTTTTCAAATGTTTCCACCTATTTTGAGTTAATTTGCACCACTTTGGGTTTCTACGGGTAATTGGATACATTTAGAACTTTTAACTACCATATCAAACTGATTTGTATTTTTTATACTTCTTTAGGTATTTCCTCAATGGTTTCCACTATTTACAACTGTTTTCATGTTTTTCAAAAGTTTACACCTATTTTGAGTTAATTTGCACCACTTTGGGTTTCTACGGGTAATTGGATGCATTTAGAACTTTTAACTACCATTTCCAACTGATTTGTATTTTTTATACTTCTTTGGGTATTTTCTCAATGGTTTCGACTATTTACAACTGTTTTCATGTTTTTCAAATGTTTCCTCCTATTTTGAGTTAATTTGCACCACTTTGGGTTTCTACGGGTAATTGGATGCATTTAGAACTTTTATCTACCATTTCCAACTGATTTGAATTTTTTAAATTTCTTTAGGTATTTTCTCAACGGTTTCGACGATTTTCAAATGTTTTTATGTTTTTCAAATGTTTCCACCTATTTTGAGTTAATTTGCACCACTTTGGGTTTCTACGGGTAATTGGATACATTTAGAACTTTTAACTACCATTTCAAACTGATTTGTATTTTTTATACTTCTTTAGGTATTTCCTCAATGGTTTCCACTATTTACAACTGTTTTCATGTTTTTCAAAAGTTCACACCTATTTTGAGTTGATTTGCACCACTTTGGGTTTCTACGGGTAATTGGATGCATTTAGAACTTTTAACTACCATTTCCAACTGATTTGTATTTTTTATACTTCTTTGGGTATTTCGTCAATGGTTTCCACTATTTACAACTGTTTTCATGTTTTTCAAATGTTTCCACCTATCTTGAGTTAATTTGCACCACTTTGGGTTTCTACGGGTAATTGGATGCATTTAGAACTTTTAACTACCATTTCCAACTGATTTGTATTTTTTAAACTTCTTTAGGTATTTTCTCAATGGTTTCTACTATTTACAACTGTTTTCATGTTTTTCACATATTTCCACCTATTTTGAGTAATTACAAGCTTTTAGAACTTTTATCTACCATTTCCAACTGATTTGAATTTTTTAAACTTCTTTAGGTATTTTCTCAACGGTTTCCACTATTTACAACTGTTTTCATGTTTTTCAAATGTTTCCACGTATTTTGAGTTAATTTGCACCACTTTGGGTTTCTACGGGTAATTGGATGTATTTAGAACTTTTAACTACTATTTTGAACTGATTTGTATTTTTTAAACTTCTTTTGGTATTTTCTCAACGGTTTCGACTATTTACAACTGTTTTATGTTTTTCAAATGTTTTCACCTATTTTGAGTTAATTTGCAACATTTTGGGTTTATACGGGTAATTGGATGCATTTAGAACTTTTAACTACCATTTTCAACTGATTTAAATTTTTTAAACTTCTTTAGGTATTTTCTCAACGGTTTCGGCGATTTACAAATGTTTTTATGTTTTTCAAATGTTTCCACCTATTTTGAGTTAATTTGCACCACTTCGGGTTTCTACGGGTAATTGGATACATTTAGAACTTTTAACTACCATTTCCAACTGATTTGAATTTTTTAAACTTCTTTAGGTATCTTCTCAACGGTTTCGACGATTTTCAAATGTTTTTATGTTTTTCAAATGTTTCCACCTATTTTGAGTTAATTTGCACCACTTTGGGTTTCTACGGGTAATTGGATACATTTAGAACTTTTAACTACCATTTCCAACTGATTTGTATTTTTTAAACTTCTTTAGGTATTTTCTCAATGGTTTCGACTATTTACATCTGTTTTCATGTTTTTCACATATTTCCACCTATTTTGAGTAATTACAAGCTTTTAGAACTTTTATCTACCATTTCCAACTGATTTGAATTTTTTAAACTTTTTTAGGTATTTTCTCAACGGTTTCGACGATTTTCAAATGTTTTTATGTTTTTCAAATGTTTCCACCTATTTTGAGTTAATTTGCACCACTTTGGGTTTCTACGGGTAATTGGATGCATTTAGAACTTTTAACTACCATTTCCAACTGATTTGTATTTTTTATACTTCTTTAGGTATTTCCTCAATGGTTTCCACTATTTACAACTGTTTTCATGTTTTTCAAATGTTTCCACCTATTTTGAGTTAATTTGCACCACTTTGGGTTTCTACGGGTAATTGAACTTTTAACTACCATTTCCAACAGATTTGTATTTTTTAAACTTCTTTAGGTATTTTCTTAATGGTTTCGACTATTTACATCTGTTTTCATGTTTTTCACATATTTCCACCTATTTTGAGTAATTACAAGCTTTTAGAACTTTTATCTACCATTTCCAACTGATTTGAATTTTTTAAACTTCTTTAGGTATTTTCTCAACGGTTTCGACGATTTTCAAATGTTTTTATGTTTTTCAAATGTTTCCACCTATTTTGAGTTAATTTGCACCACTTTGGGTTTCTACGGGTAATTGGATGTATTTAGAACTTTTAACTACCATTTTGAACTGATTTGTATTTTTTAAACTTCTTTTGGTATTTTCTCAACGGTTTCGACTATTTACAACTGTTTTCATGATTTTCAGATGTTTTCACCTATTTTGAGTTAATTTGCAATACTTTGGGTTTATACGGGTAATTGGATGCATTTAGAACTTTTAACTACCATTTTCAACTGATTTGTATTTTTTAAACTTCTTTTGGTATTTTCTCAACGGTTTCGACTATTTACAACTGTTTTATGTTTTTCAAATGTTTTCACCTATTTTGAGTTAATTTGCACCACTTTGGGTTTCTACGGGTAATTGGATGCATTTAGAACTTTTAACTACCATTTCCAACTGATTTGTATTTTTTATACTTCTTTGGATATTTCCTCAATGGTTTCCACTATTTACAACTGTTTTCATGTTTTTCAAATGTTTCCACCTATTTTGAGTTAATTTGCACCACTTTGGGTTTCTACGGGTAATTGGATGCATTTAGAACTACTTTTAACTACCATTTCCAACTGATTTGTATTTTTTAAACTTCTTTAGGTATTTTCTCAATGGTTTCGACTATTTACAACTGTTTTCATGTTTTTCACATATTTCCACCTATTTTGAGTAATTACAAGCTTTTAGAACTTTTATCTACCATTTCCAACTGATTTGAATTTTTTAAACTTCTTTAGGTATTTTCTCAACGGTTTCGACGATTTTCAAATGTTTTTATGTTTTTCAAATGTTTCCACCTATTTTGAGTTAATTTGCACCACTTTGGGTTTCTACGGGTAATTAGATGCATTTAGAACTTTTAACTACCATTTCCAACTGATTTGTATTTTTTATACTTCTTTAGGTATTTCCTCAATGGTTTCCACTATTTACAACTGTTTTCATGTTTTTCAAATGTTTCCACGTATTTTGAGTTAATTTGCACCACTTTGGGTTTCTACGGGTAATTGGATGTATTTAGAACTTTTATCTACCATTTCCAACTGATTTGTATTTTTTAAACTTCTTTTGGTATTTTCTCAACGGTTTCGACTATTTACAACTGTTTTCATGATTTTCAGATGTTTCCACCTATTTTGAGTTAATTTGCACCACTTTGGGTTTCTACGGGTAATTAGATGCATTTAGAACTTTTAACTACCATTTCCAACTGATTTGTATTTTTTATACTTCTTTAGGTATTTCCTCAATGGTTTCCACTATTTACAACTGTTTTCATGTTTTTCAAATGTTTCCACGTATTTTGAGTTAATTTGCACCACTTTGGGTTTCTACGGGTAATTGGATGTATTTAGAACTTTTATCTACCATTTTCAACTGATTTGTATTTTTTAAACTTCTTTTGGTATCTTCTCAACGGTTTCGACGATTTTCAAATGTTTTTATGTTTTTCAAATATTTCCACCTATTTTGAGTTAATTTGCACCACTTTGGGTTTCTACGGGTAATTGGATACATTTAGAACTTTTAACTACCATTTCCAACTGATTTGTATTTTTTAAACTTCTTTAGGTATTTTCTCAATGGTTTCGACTATTTACATCTGTTTTCATGTTTTTCACATATTTCCACCTATTTTGAGTAATTACAAGCTTTTAGAACTTTTATCTAGTATTTCCAACTGATTTGAATTTTTTAAACTTCTTTAGGTATTTTCTCAACGGTTTCGACGATTTTCAAATGTTTTTATGTTTTTCAAATGTTTCCACCTATTTTGAGTTAATGTGCACCACTTTGGGTTTCTACGGGTAATTGGATACATTTAGAACTTTTAACTACCATTTCCAACTGATTTGTATTTTTTATACTTCTTTAGGTATTTTCTCAATGGTTTCGACTATTTACAACTGTTTTCATGTTTTTCACATATTTCCACCTATTTTGAGTAATTACAAGCTTTTAGAACTTTTATCTACCATTTCCAACTGATTTGAATTTTTTAAACTTCTTTAGGTATTTTCTCAACGGTTTCGACGATTTTCAAATGTTTTTATGTTTTTCAAATGTTTCCACCTATTTTGAGTTAATTTGCACCACTTTGGGTTTCTACGGGTAATTGGATGCATTTAGAACTTTTAACTACCATTTCCAACTGATTTGTATTTTTTATACTTCTTTAGGTATTTCCTCAATGGTTTCCACTATTTACAACTGTTTTCATGTTTTTCAAATGTTTCCACCTATTTTGAGTTAATTTGCACCACTTTGGGTTTCTACGGGTAATTGGATGCATTTAGAACTTTTAACTACCATTTCCAACAGATTTGTATTTTTTAAACTTCTTTAGGTATTTTCTCAATGGTTTCGACTATTTACATCTGTTTTCATGTTTTTCACATATTTCCACCTATTTTGAGTAATTACAAGCTTTTAGAACTTTTATCTAGTATTTCCAACTGATTTGAATTTTTTAAACTTCTTTAGGTATTTTCTCAACGGTTTCGACGATTTTCAAATGTTTTTATGTTTTTCAAATGTTTCCACCTATTTTGAGTTAATTTGCACCACTTTGGGTTTCTACGGGTAATTGGAAGCATTTAGAACTTTTAACTACCATTTCCAACAACAAAAATACAAATCAATTGGAAATGGTAGTTAAAAGTTCTAAATGCATCCAATTACACGTAGAAACCCAAAGTGGTGCAAATCAACTCAAAATAGGTGGAAACATTTGAAAAACATAAAAACAGTTGTAAATCGTCGAAACCGTAGAGAAAATACCAAAAGAAGTTTAAAAAATTCAAATCAGTTGGAAATACTAGATAAAAGTTCTAAAAGCTTGTAATTACTCAAAATAGGTGGAAATATGTGAAAAACATGAAAACAGATGTAAATAGTCGAAACCATTGAGAAAATACCTAAAGAAGTTTAAAAAATACAAATCAGTTGGAAATGGTAGTTAAAAGTTCTAAATGCATCCAATTACCCGTAGAAACCCAAAGTGGTGCAAATTAACTCAAAATAGGTGGAAACATTTGAAAAACATAAAAACAGTTGTAAATAGTCGATACCGTTGAAAAAATACCTAAAGAAGTTAAAAAATATAAATCAGTTGAAAATGGTAGTTAAAAGTTCTAAAGCTTCCAATTACTCAAAATAGGTGGAAATATTTGAAAAACATGAAAACAGTTGTAAATAGTCGAAACCATTGAGAAAACACCTAAAGAAGTTTAAAAAATACAAATCAGTTGAAAATGTTAGTTAAAAGTTCTAAAAGCTTCTAATTACTCAAAATTGGTGGAACCATTTAAAAAACATGAAAACAGTTGTAAATAGTCGAAACCGTTGAGAAAATACCATAAGAAGTTTAAAAAATTCAAATCAGTTGAAAATGGTGGTTAAAAGTTTTAAAAGCTTCCAATTACTCAAAATAGGTGGAAACATTTGAAAAACATGAAAACAGTTGTAAATAGTCGAAACTGTAGAGAACATACCAAAAGAAGTTTAAAAAATACAAATCAGTTGAAAATGGTGGTTAGAAGTTTTAAAGAAGTCTAAATACTAAAAATAGGTGAAAACATTTGAAAAACATGAAAACATTTGAAAAACATGAAAATAGATGTAAATAGTCGAAACCGTTGAGATAATACCTGAAGAATTTTAAAAAATACAAATCGGTTGGAAATGGTAGTTAAAAGTTCTAAAAGTTTTCAATTACTCAAAATAGGTGGAAACAGTTGAAAAACATGAAAACAGTTGTAAATAGTCGATACCGTTGAGAAAATACCTAAAGAAGTTAAAAAATATAAATCAGTTGAAAATGGTAGTTAAAAGTTCTAAAAGCCTCCAAATACTAAAAATAGGTGGAAACATTTGAAAAACATGAAAACATTTGAAAAAAATGAAAACAGTTGTAAATAGTCGAAACCAATGAAAAAACACCTAAAGAAGTTTAAAAAATTCAAATCAGTTGAAAATGGTGGTTAAAAGTTTTAAAAGCATCCAATTACTCAAAATATGTGGAAACATTTGAAAAACATGAAAACATTTGAAAAACATAAAAACAGTTGTAAATAGTCGATACCGTAGAGAAAATACCAAAAGAAGTTTAAAAAAATACAAATCAGTTCAACAGTTTTAAAAGCTTCCAGTTACTCAGAATAGGTGGAAACATTTGAAAAACATGAAAACAGTTGTAAATAGTCGAAACCAATGAGAAAATACCTAAAGAAGTTTAAAAAATTCAAATCAGTTGAAAATGGTGGTTAAAAGTTTTAAAAGCATCCAATTACTCAAAATAGGTGGAAACATTTGAAAAACATGAAAACATTTGAAAAACATAAAAACAGTTGTAAATAGTCGATACCGTTGAGAAAATTCCTAAAGAAGTTAACAAATATAAATCACTTGAAAATGGTAGTTAAAAGTTCTAAAAGCTTCCAATTACTCAAAATAGGTGGAAATATTTGAAAACCATAAAAACAGTTGTAAATAGTCGAAACCATTGAGAAAATAAGTAACGAAATTTAAAAAATACAAATCAGTTGAAAATGGTGGTTAAAAGATTTAAAAGCTTACAATTACTCAAAATAGGTGGAAACATTTGAAAAACATGAAAACAGTTGTAAATAGTCTAAACTGTAGAGAAAATACCAAAAGAAGTTTAAAAAATACAAATCAGTTGAAAATGGTGGTTAGAAGTTTTAAAGAAGTCCAAATACTAAAAATAGGTGAAAACATTTGAAAAACATGAAAACATTTGAAAAACATGAAAATAGATGTAAATAGTCGAAACCGTTGAGAAAATACCTAACGAAGTTTAAAAAATACAAATCAGTTGGAAATGGTAGTTAAAAGTTCCAATTACTCAAAATAGGTGAAAACATTTGAAAAACATGCAAACATTTGTAAATAGTCGAGACTGTAGAGAAAATACAAAAAGAAGTTTAAAAAATACAAATCAGTTGAAAATGGTGGTTAGAAGTTTTAAAAGCGTTTAAAATAGGTGGAAATATTTGAAAAACATAAAAACATTTGAAAATCGTCGAAACCGTTGAGAAAATACCTAAAGAAGTTTAAAAAATTCAAATCAGTTGGAAATCGTAGATAAAAGTTCTAAAAGCTTGTAATTACTCAAAATAGGTGGAAATATGTGAAAAACATGAAAACAGTTGTAAATAGTCGAAACCATTGAGAAAATACCTAAAGAAGTTTAAAAAATACAAATCAGTTGGAAATGGTAATTAAAAGTTCTAAATGCATCCAACTACCCGTAGAAACCCAAAGTGGTGCAAATTAACTCAAAATAGGTGGAAACATTTGAAAAACATGAAAACAGTTGTAAATAGTGGAAACCATTGAGGAAATACCTAAAGAAGTATAAAAAATACAAATCAGTTGGAAATGGTAGTTAAAAGTTCTAAATGTATCCAATTACCCGTAGAAACCCAAAGTGGTGCAAATTAACTCAAAATAGGTGGAACATTTGAAAAACATAAAAACATTTGAAAATCGTCGAAACCGTTGAGAAAATACCTAAAGAAGTTTAAAAAATTCAAATCAGTTGGAAATCGTAGATAAAAGTTCTAAAAGCTTGTAATTACTCAAAATAGGTGGAAACATTTGAAAAACATGAAAA
Organism: Crepidodera aurea; assembly: GCA_949320105.2. NCBI lineage: Eukaryota > Metazoa > Arthropoda > Insecta > Coleoptera > Chrysomelidae > Crepidodera > Crepidodera aurea. The sequence goes on along the minus strand of CASGHU020000026.1, from coordinate 15,186 downwards.
CAGTTGTAAATAGTGGAAACCATTGAGGAAATACCTAAAGAAGTATAAAAAATACAAATCAGTTGGAAATGGTAGTTAAAAGTTCTAAATGTATCCAATTACCCGTAGAAACCCAAAGTGGTGCAAATTAACTCAAAATAGGTGGAAACATTTGAAAAACATAAAAACATTTGTAAATCGTCGAAACCGTTGATAAAATACCTAAATAAGTTTAAAAAATTTAAATCAGTTGGAAATGGTATATAAAAGTTCTAAAAGTGTCTAATTACTCAAAATAGGTGGAAACATTTGAAAAACATGAAAACAGTTGTAAATAGTCGATACCGTTGAGAAAATACCTAAAGAAGTTAAAAAATATAAATCAGTTGAAAATGGTAGTTAAAAGTTCTAAAAGCCTCCAAATACTAAAAATAGGTGGAAACATTTGAAAAACATGAAAACATTTGAAACACATGAAAACAGTTGTAAATAGTCGAAACCAATGAGAAAACACCTAAAGAAGTTTAAAAAATTCAAATCAGTTGAAAATGGTAGTTAAAAGTTCTAAATGTATCCAATTACCCGTAGAAACCCAAAGTGGTGCAAATTACTCAAAATTGGTGGAATCATTTAAAAAACATGAAAACAGTTGTAAATAGTCGATACCGTTGAGATAATACCTGAGGAATTTTAAAAAATACAAATCGGTTGGAAATGGTAGTTAAAAGTTCTAAAAGTTTCCAATTACTCAAAATAGGTGGAAACATTTGAAAAACATGAAAACAGTTGTAAATAGTCGAAACCAATGAGAAAACACCTAAAGAAGTTTAAAAAATTCAAATCAGTTGAAAATGGTGGTTAAAAGTTTTAAAAGCATCCAATTACTCAAAATATGTGGAAACATTTGAAAAACATGAAAACATTTGAAAAACATAAAAACAGTTGTAAATAGTCGATACCGTAGAGAAAATACCAAAAGAAGTTTAAAAAAATACAAATCAGTTCCACAGTTTTAAAAGCTTCCAGTTACTCAGAATAGGTGGAAACATTTGAAAAACATGAAAACATTTGAAAAACATAAAAACAGTTGTAAATAGTCGATACCGTTGAGAAAATTCCTAAAGAAGTTAACAAAGAAACATTTGAAAAACATGAAAACATTTGAAAAACATAAAAACAGTTGTAAATAGTCGATACCGTTGAGAAAATTCCTAAAGAAGTTAACAAATATAAATCACTTGAAAATGGTAGTTAAAAGTTCTAAAAGCTTCCAATTACTCAAAATAGGTGGAAATATTTGAAAACCATAAAAACAGTTGTAAATAGTCGAAACCATTGAGAAAATACCTAACGAAGTTTAAAATCAGTTGAAAATGGTGGTTAAAAGTTTTAAAAGCTTACAATTACTCAAAATAGGTGGAAACATTTGAAAAACATGAAAACAGTTGTAAATAGTCGAAACTGTAGAGAAAATACCAAAAGAAGTTTAAAAAATACAAATCAGTTGAAAATGGTGGTTAGAAGTTTTAAAGAAGTCCAAATACTAAAAATAGGTGAAAACATTTGAAAAACATGAAAATAGATGTAAATAGTCGAAACCATTGAGAAAATACCTAAAGAAGTTTAAAAAATACAAATCAGTTGGAAATGGTGGTTAAAAGTTTTAAAAGCATCCAATTACTCAAAATAGGTGGAAACATTTGAAAAACATGAAAACATTTGAAAAACATAAAAACAGTTGTAAATAGTCGATACCGTTGAGAAAATTCCTAATGAAGTTAACAAATATAAATCACTTGAAAATGGTAGTTAAAAGTTCTAAAAGCTTCCAATTACTCAAAATAGGTGGAAATATTTGAAAACCATAAAAACAGTTGTAAATAGTCGAAACCATTGAGAAAATACCTAACGAAGTTTAAAATCAGTTGAAAATGGTGGTTAAAAGTTTTAAAAGCTTACAATTACTCAAAATAGGTGGAAACATTTGAAAAACATGAAAACAGTTGTAGATAGTCGAAACTGTAGAGAAAATACCAAAAGAAGTTTAAAAAATACAAATCAGTTGAAAATGGTGGTTAGAAGTTTTAAAGAAGTCCAAATACTAAAAATAGGTGAAAACATTTGAAAAACATGAAAACATTTGAAAAACATGAAAATAGATGTAAATAGTCGAAACCATTGAGAAAATACCTAAAGAAGTTTAAAAAATACAAATCAGTTGGAAATGGTAGTTAAAAGTTCTAAATGCATCCAACTACCCGTAGAAACCCAAAGTGGTGCAAATTAACTCAAAATAGGTGGAAACATTTGAAAAACATGAAAATAGATGTAAATAGTCGAAACCGTTGAGAAAATACCTAACGAAGTTTAAAAAATACAAATCAGTTGGAAATGGTAGTTAAAAGTTCCAATTACTCAAAATAGGTGAAAACATTTGAAAAACATGAAAACAGTTGTAAATAGTCGAAACCATTGAGAAAATACCTAAAGAAGTTTAAAAAATACAAATCAGTTGGAAATGGTAGTTAAAAGTTCTAAATGCATCCAACTACCCGTAGAAACCCAAAGTGGTGCAAATTAACTCAAAATAGGTGGAAACATTTGAAAAACATAAAAACATTTGTAAATCGTCGAAACCGTTGAGAAAATACCTAAATAAGTTTAAAAAATTTAAATCAGTTGGAAGTGGTATATAAAAGTTCTAAAAGTGTCTAATTACTCAAAATAGGTGGAAACATTTGAAAAACATGAAAACAGTTGTAAATAGTCGAAACCATTGCTAAAATACTTAAAGAAGTATAAAAAATACAAATCAGTTGGAAATGGTAGTTAAAAGTTCTAAATGCATCCAACTACCCGTAGAAACCCAAAGTGGTGCAAATTAACTCAAAATAGGTGGAAACATTTAAAAAACATAAAAACAGTTGTAAATAGTCGAAACCGTTGAGAAAATACCAAAAGAAGTTTAAAAAATACAAATCAGTTGAAAATGGTAGTTAAAAGTTCTAAATGCATCCAATTACCCGTATAAACCCAAAATGTTGCAAATTAACTCAAAATAGGTGAAAACATTTGAAAAACATAAAAACATTTGTAAATCGTCGAAACCGTTGAGAAAATACCTAAAGAAGTTTAAAAAATTTAAATCAGTTGGAAATAGTATATAAAAGTTCTAAAAGTGTCTAATTACTCAAAATAGGTGGAAACATTTGAAAAACATGAAAACAGTTGTAAATAGTCGAAACCATTGAGAAAATACCTAAAGAAGTATAAAAAATACAAATCAGTTGGAAATGGTAGTTAAAAGTTCTAAATGCATCCAATTACCCGTAGAAACCCAAAGTGGTGCAAATTAACTCAAAATAGGTGGAAACATTTGAAAAACATAAAAACATTTGAAAATCGTCGAAACCGTTGAGAAAATTCAAATCAGTTGGAAATATTAGATAAAAGTTCTAAAAGCTTGTAATTACTCAAAATAGGTGGAAATATGTGAAAAACATGAAAACAGTTGTAAATAGTCGAAACCGTTGAGAAAATACCAAAAGAAGTTTAAAAAATACAAATCAGTTGAAAATGGTAGTTCTAAATGCATCCAATTACCCGTATAAATCCAAAATGTTGCAAATTAACTCAAAATAGGTGAAAACATTTGAAAATCATAAAAACAGTTGTAAATAGTCGAAACCGTTGAGAAAATACCAAAAGAAGTTTAAAAAATACAAATCAGTTGGAAATGGTAGTTAAAAGTTCTAAATGCATCCAACTACCAAAGTGGTGCAAATTAACTCAAAATAGGTGGAAACATTTGAAAAACATGAAAACAGTTGTAAATAGTGGAAACCATTGAGGAAATACCTAAAGAAGTATAAAAAATACAAATCAGTTGGAAATGGTAGATAAAAGTTCTAAAAGCTTGTAATTACTCAAAATAGGTGGAAACATTTGAAAACCATAAAAACAGTTGTAAATAGTCGAAACCATTGAGAAAATACCTAACGAAGTTTAAAATCAGTTGAAAATGGTGGTTAAAAGTTTTAAAAGCTTACAATTACTCAAAATAGGTGGAAACATTTGAAAAACATGAAAACAGTTGTAAATAGTCGAAACTGTAGAGAAAATACCAAAAGAAGTTTAAAAAATACAAATCAGTTGAAAATGGTGGTTAGAAGTTTTAAAGAAGTCCAAATACTAAAAATAGGTGAAAACATTTGAAAAACATGAAAACATTTGAAAAACATGAAAATAGATGTAAATAGTCGAAACCATTGAGAAGATACCAAAAGAAGTTTAAAAAATACAAATCAGTTGAAAATGGTAGTTAAAAGTTCTAAATGCATCCAATTACCCGTATAAACCCAAAGTATTGCAAATTAACTCAAAATAGGTGAAAACATCTGAAAATCATGAAAACAGTTGTAAATAGTCGAAACCGTTGAGAAAATACCAAAAGAAGTTTAAAAAATACAAATCAGTTGGAAATGGTAGATAAAAGTTCTAAATACATCCAATTACCCGTAGAAACCCAAAGTGGTGCAAATTAACTCAAAATACGTGGAAACATTTGAAAAACATGAAAACAGTTGTAAATAGTGGAAACCATTGAGGAAATACCTAAAGAAGTATAAAAAATACAAATCAGTTGGAAATGGTAGTTAAAAGTTCTAAATGCATCTAATTACCCGTAGAAACCCAAAGTGGTGCAAATTAACTCAAAATAGGTGGAAACATTTGAAAAACATAAAAACATTTGAAAATCGTCGAAACCGTTGAGAAAATACCTAAAGAAGTTTAAAAAATTCAAATCAGTTGGAAATGGTAGATAAAAGTTCTAAAAGCTTGTAATTACTCAAAATAGGTGGAAATATGTGAAAAACATGAAAACAGTTGTAAATAGTCGAAACCATTGAGAAAATACCTAAAGAAGTTTAAAAAATACAAATCAGTTGGAAATGGTAGTTAAAAGTTCTAAATGCATCCAATTACCCGTAGAAACCCAAAGTGGTGCAAATTAACTCAAAATAGGTGGAAACATTTGAAAAACATGAAAACAGTTGTAAATAGTGGAAACCATTGAGGAAATATCCAAAGAAGTATAAAAAATACAAATCAGTTGGAAATGGTAGTTAAAAGTTCTAAATGCATCCAATTACCCGTAGAAACCCAAAGTGGTGCAAATTAACTCAAAATAGGTAAAAACATTTGAAAAACATAAAACAGTTGTAAATAGTCGATACCGTTGAGAAAATTCCTAAAGAAGTTAACAAATATAAATCACTTGAAAATGGTAGTTAAAAGTTCTAAAAGCTTCCAATTACTCAAAATAGGTGGAAATATTTGAAAACCATAAAAACAGTTGTAAATAGTCGAAACCATTGAGAAAATACCTAACGAAGTTTAAAATCAGTTGAAAATGGTGGTTAAAAGTTTTAAAAGCTTACAATTACTCAAAATAGGTGGAAACATTTGAAAAACATGAAAACAGTTGTAAATAGTCGAAACTGTAGAGAAAATACCAAAAGAAGTTTAAAAAATACAAATCAGTTGAAAATGGTGGTTAGAAGTTTTAAAGAAGTCCAAATACTAAAAATAGGTGAAAACATTTGAAAAACATGAAAACATTTGAAAAACATGAAAATAGATGTAAATAGTGGAAACCATTGAGAAAATACCTAAAGAAGTTTAAAAAATACAAATCAGTTGGAAATGGTAGTTAAAAGTTCTAAATGCATCCAACTACCCGTAGAAACCCAAAGTAGTGCAAATTAACTCAAAATAGGTGGAAACATTTGAAAAACATGAAAATAGATGTAAATAGTCGAAACCGTTGAGAAAATACCTAACGAAGTTTAAAAAATACAAATCAGTTGGAAATGGTAGTTAAAAGTTCCAATTACTCAAAATAGGTGAAAACATTTGAAAAACATGAAAACAGTTGTAAATAGTCGAAACCATTGAGAAAATACCTAAAGAAGTTTAAAAAATACAAATCAGTTGGAAATGGTAGTTAAAAGTTCTAAATGCATCCAACTACCCGTAGAAACGCAAAGTGGTGCAAATTTACTCAAAATAGGTGGAAACATTTGAAAAACATGAAAACAGTTGTAAATAGTGGAAACCATTGTGGAAATACCTAAAGAAGTATAAAAAATAGAAATCAGTTGGAAATGGTAGTTAAAAGTTCTAAATGTATCCAATTACCCGTAGAAACCCAAAGTGGTGCAAATTAACTCAAAATAGGTGGAACATTTGAAAAACATAAAAACATTTGAAAATCGTCGAAACCGTTGAGAAAATACCTAAAGAAGTTTAAAAAATTCAAATCAGTTGGAAATCGTAGATAAAAGTTCTAAAAGCTTGTAATTACTCAAAATAGGTGGAATCATTTGAAAAACATGAAAACAGTTGTAAATAGTGGAAACCATTGAGGAAATACCTAAAGAAGTATAAAAAATACAAATCAGTTGGAAATGGTAGTTAAAAGTTCTAAATGTATCCAATTACCCGTAGAAACCCAAAGTGGTGCAAATTAACTCAAAATAGGTGGAAACATTTGAAAAACATAAAAACATTTGTAAATCGTCGAAACCGTTGATAAAATACCTAAATAAGTTTAAAAAATTTAAATCAGTTGGAAATGGTATATAAAAGTTCTAAAAGTGTCTAATTACTCAAAATAGGTGGAAACATTTGAAAAACATGAAAACAGTTGTAAATAGTCGATACCGTTGAGAAAATACCTAAAGAAGTTAAAAAATATAAATCAGTTGAAAATGGTAGTTAAAAGTTCTAAAATCCTCCAAATACTAAAAATAGGTGGAAACATTTGAAAAACATGAAAACATTTGAAAAACATAAAAACAGTTGTAAATAGTCGATACCGTTGAGAAAATTCCTAAAGAAGTTAACAAATATAAATCACTTGAAAATGGTAGTTAAAAGTTCTAAAAGCTTCCAATTACTCAAAATAGGTGGAAATATTTGAAAACCATAAAAACAGTTGTAAATAGTCGAAACCATTGAGAAAATACCTAACGAAGTTTAAAATCAGTTGAAAATGGTGGTTAAAAGTTTTAAAAGCTTACAATTACTCAAAATAGGTGGAAACATTTGAAAAACATGAAAACAGTTGTAAATAGTCGAAACTGTAGAGAAAATACCAAAAGAAGTTTAAAAAATACAAATCAGTTGAAAATGGTGGTTAGAAGTTTTAAAGAAGTCCAAATACTAAAAATAGGTGAAAACATTTGAAAAACATGAAAACATTTGAAAAACATGAAAATAGATGTAAATAGTCGAAACCATTGAGAAAATACCTAAAGAAGTTTAAAAAATACAAATCAGTTGGAAATGGTGGTTAAAAGTTTTAAAAGCATCCAATTACTCAAAATAGGTGGAAACATTTGAAAAACATGAAAACATTTGAAAAACATAAAAACAGTTGTAAATAGTCGATACCGTTGAGAAAATTCCTAAAGAAGTTAACAAATATAAATCACTTGAAAATGGTAGTTAAAAGTTCTAAAAGCTTCCAATTACTCAAAATAGGTGGAAATATTTGAAAACCATAAAAACAGTTGTAAATAGTCGAAACCATTGAGAAAATACCTAACGAAGTTTAAAATCAGTTGAAAATGGTGGTTAAAAGTTTTAAAAGCTTACAATTACTCAAAATAGGTGGAAACATTTGAAAAACATGAAAACAGTTGTAAATAGTCGAAACTGTAGAGAAAATACCAAAGAAGTTTAAAAAATACAAATCAGTTGAAAATGGTGGTTAGAAGTTTTAAAGAAGTCCAAATACTAAAAATAGGTGAAAACATTTGAAAAACATGAAAACATTTGAAAAACATGAAAATAGATGTAAATAGTCGAAACCATTGAGAAAATACCTAAAGAAGTTTAAAAAATACAAATCAGTTGGAAATGGTAGTTAAAAGTTCTAAATGCATCCAACTACCCGTAGAAACCCAAAGTGGTGCAAATTAACTCAAAATAGGTGGAAACATTTGAAAAACATGAAAATAGATGTAAATAGTCGAAACCGTTGAGAAAATACCTAACGAAGTTTAAAAAATACAAATCAGTTGGAAATGGTAGTTAAAAGTTCCAATTACTCAAAATAGGTGGAAACATTTGAAAAACATGAAAACAGTTGTAAATAGTCGAAACCATTGAGAAAATACCTAAAGAAGTATAAAAAATACAAATCAGTTGGAAATGGTAGTTAAAAGTTCTAAATGCATCCAATTACCCGTAGAAACCCAAAGTGGTGCAAGTTAACTCAAAATAGGTGGAAACATTTGAAAAACATAAAAACATTTGAAAATCGTCGAAACCGTTGAGAAAATGCCTAAAGAAGTTTAAAAAATTCAAATCAGTTGGAAATACTAGATAAAAGTTCTAAAAGCTTGTAATTACTCAAAATAGGTGGAAATATGTGAAAAACATGAAAACAGTTGTAAATAGTCGAAACCATTGAGAAAATACCTAAAGAAGTTTAAAAAATACAAATCAGTTGGAAATGGTAGTTAAAAGTTCTAAATGCATCCAACTACCCGTAGAAACCCAAAGTGGTGCAAATTAACTCAAAATAGGTGGAAACATTTGAAAAACATGAAAACAGTTGTAAATAGTGGAAACCATTGAGGAAATACCTAAAGAAGTATAAAAAATACAAATCAGGTGGAAATGGTAGTTAAAAATTCTAAATGTATCCAATTACCCGTAGAAACCCAAAGTGGTGCAAATTACTCAAAATTGGTGGAATCATTTAAAAAACATGAAAACAGTTGTAAATAGTCGATACCGTTGAGATAATACCTGAAGAATTTTAAAAAATACAAATCGGTTGGAAATGGTAGTTAAAAGTTCTAAAAGTTTCCAATTACTCAAAATAGGTGGAAACAGTTGAAAAACATGAAAACAGTTGTAAATAGTCGATACCGTTGAGAAAATACCTAAAGAAGTTAAAAAATATAAATCAGTTGAAAATGGTAGTTAAAAGTTCTAAAAGCCTCCAAACACTAAAAATAGGTGGAAACATTTGAAAAACATGAAAACATTTGAAAAACATGAAAACAGTTGTAAGTAGTCGAAACCAATGAGAAAACACCTAAAGAAGTTTAAAAAATTCAAATCAGTTGAAAATGGTGGTTAAAAGTTTTAAAAGCATCCAATTACTCAAAATATGTGGAAACATTTGAAAAACATGAAAACATTTGAAAAACATAAAAACAGTTGTAAATAGTCGATACCGTTGAGAAAATTCCTAAAGAAGTTAACAAATATAAATCACTTGAAAATGGTAGTTAAAAGTTCTAAAAGCTTCCAATTACTCAAAATAGGTGGAAATATTTGAAAACCATAAAAACAGTTGTAAATAGTCGAAACCATTGAGAAAATACCTAACGAAGTTTAAAAAATACAAATCAGTTGAAAATGGTGGTTAAAAGTTTTAAAAGCTTACAATTACTCAAAATAGGTGGAAACATTTAAAAAACATGAAAACATTTGCAAAACATGAAAATAGATGTAAATAGTCGAAACCGTTGAGAAAATACCTAACGAAGATTAAAAAATACAAATCAGTTGGAAATGGTAGTTAAAAGTTCCAATTACTCAAAATAGGTGGAAACATTTGAAAAACATGAAAACAGTTGTAAATAGTCGAAACCATTGAGAAAATACCTAAAGAAGTATAAAAAATACAAATCAGTTGGAAATGGTAGTTCAAAGTTCTAAATATATCCAATTACCCGTAGAAACCCAAAGTGGTGCAAATTAACTCAAAATAGGTGGAAACATTTGAAAAACATAAAAACATTTGTAAATCGTCGAAACCGTTGAGAAAATACCTAAATAAGTTTAAAAAATTTAAATCAGTTGGAAATGGTATATAAAAGTTCTAAAAGTGTCTAATTACTCAAAATAGGTGGAAACATTTGAAAAACATGAAAACAGTTGTAAATAGTCGAAACCATTGCTAAAATACTTAAAGAAGTATAAAAAATACAAATCAGTTGGAAATGGTAGTTAAAAGTTCTAAATGCATCCAACTACCCGTAGAAACCCAAAGTGGTGCAAATTAACTCAAAATAGGTGGAAACATTTAAAAAACATAAAAACAGTTGTAAATAGTCGAAACCGTTGAGAAAATACCAAAAGAAGTTTAAAAAATACAAATCAGTTGAAAATGGTAGTTAAAAGTTCTAAATGCATCCAATTACCCGTATAAACCCAAAATGTTGCAAATTAACTCAAAATAGGTGAAAACATTTGAAAAACATAAAAACATTTGTAAATCGTCGAAACCGTTGAGAAAATACCTAAAGAAGTTTAAAAAATTTAAATCAGTTGGAAATAGTATATAAAAGTTCTAAAAGTGTCTAATTACTCAAAATAGGTGGAAACATTTGAAAAACATGAAAACAGTTGTAAATAGTCGAAACCATTGAGAAAATACCTAAAGAAGTATAAAAAATACAAATCAGTTGGAAATGGTAGTTAAAAGTTCTAAATGCATCCAATTACCCGTAGAAACCCAAAGTGGTGCAAATTAACTCAAAATAGGTGGAAACATTTGAAAAACATAAAAACATTTGAAAATCGTCGAAACCGTTGAGAAAATTCAAATCAGTTGGAAATACTAGATAAAAGTTCTAAAAGCTTGTAATTACTCAAAATAGGTGGAAATATGTGAAAAACATGAAAACAGTTGTAAATAGTCGAAACCGTTGAGAAAATACCAAAAGAAGTTTAAAAAATACAAATCAGTTGAAAATGGTAGTTCTAAATGCATCCAATTACCCGTATAAACCCAAAATGTTGCAAATTAACTCAAAATAGGTGAAAACATTTGAAAATCGTAAAAACAGTTGTAAATAGTCGAAACCGTTGAGAAAATACCAAAAGAAGTTTAAAAAATACAAATCAGTTGGAAATGGTAGTTAAAAGTTCTAAATGCATCCAACTACCAATAGAAACCCAAAGTGGTGCAAATTAACTCAAAATAGGTGGAAACATTTGAAAAACATGAAAACAGTTGTAAATAGTGGAAACCATTGAGGAAATACCTAAAGAAGTATAAAAAATACAAATCAGTTGGAAATGGTAGATAAAAGTTCTAAAAGCTTGTAATTACTCAAAATAGGTGGAAACATTTGAAAACCATAAAAACAGTTGTAAATAGTCGAAACCATTGAGAAAATACCTAACGAAGTTTAAAATCAGTTGAAAATGGTGGTTAAAAGTTTTAAAAGCTTACAATTACTCAAAATAGGTGGAAACATTTGAAAAACATGAAAACAGTTGTAAATAGTCGAAACTGTAGAGAAAATACCAAAAGAAGTTTAAAAAATACAAATCAGTTGAAAATGGTGGTTAGAAGTTTTAAAGAAGTCCAAATACTAAAAATAGGTGAAAACATTTGAAAAACATGAAAACATTTGAAAAACATGAAAATAGATGTAAATAGTCGAAACCATTGAGAAAATACCTAAAGAAGTTTAAAAAATACAAATCAGTTGGAAATGGTGGTTAAAAGTTTTAAAAGCATCCAATTACTCAAAATAGGTGGAAACATTTGAAAAACATGAAAACATTTGAAAAACATAAAAACAGTTGTAAATAGTCGATACCGTTGAGAAAATTCCTAAAGAAGTTAACAAATATAAATCACTTGAAAATGGTAGTTAAAAGTTCTAAAAGCTTCCAATTACTCAAAATAGGTGGAAATATTTGAAAACCATAAAAACAGTTGTAAATAGTCGAAACCATTGAGAAAATACCTAACGAAGTTTAAAATCAGTTGAAAATGGTGGTTAAAAGTTTTAAAAGCTTACAATTACTCAAAATAGGTGGAAACATTTGAAAAACATGAAAACAGTTGTAAATAGTCGAAACTGTAGAGAAAATACCAAAAGAAGTTTAAAAAATACAAATCAGTTGAAAATGGTGGTTAGAAGTTTTAAAGAAGTCCAAATACTAAAAATAGGTGAAAACATTTGAAAAACATGAAAACATTTGAAAAACATGAAAATAGATGTAAATAGTCGAAACCATTGAGAAAATACCTAAAGAAGTTTAAAAAATACAAATCAGTTGGAAATGGTAGTTAAAAGTTCTAAATGCATCCAACTACCCGTAGAAACCCAAAGTAGTGCAAATTAACTCAAAATAGGTGGAAACATTTGAAAAACATGAAAATAGATGTAAATAGTCGAAACCGTTGAGAAAATACCTAACGAAGTTTAAAAAATACAAATCAGTTGGAAATGGTAGTTAAAAGTTCCAATTACTCAAAATAGGTGAAAACATTTGAAAAACATGAAAACAGTTGTAAATAGTCGAAACCATTGAGAAAATACCTAAAGAAGTTTAAAAAATACAAATCAGTTGGAAATGGTAGTTAAAAGTTCTAAATGCATCCAACTACCCGTAGAAACGCAAAGTGGTGCAAATTTACTCAAAATAGGTGGAAACATTTGAAAAACAAAAAAACAGTTGTAAATAGTCGAAACCGTTGAGAAAATACCAAAAGAAGTTTAAAAAATACAAATCAGTTGAAAATGGTAGTTAAAAGTTCTAAATGCATCCAATTACCCGTAGAAACCCAAAGTGGTGCAAATTAACTCAAAATAGGTGGAAACATTTGAAAAACATAAAAACATTTGAAAATCGTCGAAACCGTTGAGAAAATTCAAATCAGTTGGAAATACTAGATAAAAGTTCTAAAAGCTTGTAATTACTCAAAATAGGTGGAAATATGTGAAAAACATGAAAACAGTTGTAAATAGTCGAAACCGTTGAGAAAATACCAAAAGAAGTTTAAAAAATACAAATCAGTTGAAAATGGTAGTTCTAAATGCATCCAATTACCCGTATAAACCCAAAATGTTGCAAATTAACTCAAAATAGGTGAAAACATTTGAAAATCGTAAAAACAGTTGTAAATAGTCGAAACCGTTGAGAAAATACCAAAAGAAGTTTAAAAAATACAAATCAGTTGGAAATGGTAGTTAAAAGTTCTAAATGCATCCAACTACCAATAGAAACCCAAAGTGGTGCAAATTAACTCAAAATAGGTGGAAACATTTGAAAAACATGAAAACAGTTGTAAATAGTGGAAACCATTGAGGAAATACCTAAAGAAGTATAAAAAATACAAATCAGTTGGAAATGGTAGATAAAAGTTCTAAAAGCTTGTAATTACTCAAAATAGGTGGAAACATTTGAAAACCATAAAAACAGTTGTAAATAGTCGAAACCATTGAGAAAATACCTAACGAAGTTTAAAATCAGTTGAAAATGGTGGTTAAAAGTTTTAAAAGCTTACAATTACTCAAAATAGGTGGAAACATTTGAAAAACATGAAAACAGTTGTAAATAGTCGAAACTGTAGAGAAAATACCAAAAGAAGTTTAAAAAATACAAATCAGTTGAAAATGGTGGTTAGAAGTTTTAAAGAAGTCCAAATACTAAAAATAGGTGAAAACATTTGAAAAACATGAAAACATTTGAAAAACATGAAAATAGATGTAAATAGTCGAAACCATTGAGAAAATACCTAAAGAAGTTTAAAAAATACAAATCAGTTGGAAATGGTGGTTAAAAGTTTTAAAAGCATCCAATTACTCAAAATAGGTGGAAACATTTGAAAAACATGAAAACATTTGAAAAACATAAAAACAGTTGTAAATAGTCGATACCGTTGAGAAAATTCCTAAAGAAGTTAACAAATATAAATCACTTGAAAATGGTAGTTAAAAGTTCTAAAAGCTTCCAATTACTCAAAATAGGTGGAAATATTTGAAAACCATAAAAACAGTTGTAAATAGTCGAAACCATTGAGAAAATACCTAACGAAGTTTAAAATCAGTTGAAAATGGTGGTTAAAAGTTTTAAAAGCTTACAATTACTCAAAATAGGTGGAAACATTTGAAAAACATGAAAACAGTTGTAAATAGTCGAAACTGTAGAGAAAATACCAAAAGAAGTTTAAAAAATACAAATCAGTTGAAAATGGTGGTTAGAAGTTTTAAAGAAGTCCAAATACTAAAAATAGGTGAAAACATTTGAAAAACATGAAAACATTTGAAAAACATGAAAATAGATGTAAATAGTCGAAACCATTGAGAAAATACCTAAAGAAGTTTAAAAAATACAAATCAGTTGGAAATGGTAGTTAAAAGTTCTAAATGCATCCAACTACCCGTAGAAACCCAAAGTAGTGCAAATTAACTCAAAATAGGTGGAAACATTTGAAAAACATGAAAATAGATGTAAATAGTCGAAACCGTTGAGAAAATACCTAACGAAGTTTAAAAAATACAAATCAGTTGGAAATGGTAGTTAAAAGTTCCAATTACTCAAAATAGGTGAAAACATTTGAAAAACATGAAAACAGTTGTAAATAGTCGAAACCATTGAGAAAATACCTAAAGAAGTTTAAAAAATACAAATCAGTTGGAAATGGTAGTTAAAAGTTCTAAATGCATCCAACTACCCGTAGAAACGCAAAGTGGTGCAAATTTACTCAAAATAGGTGGAAACATTTGAAAAACAAAAAAACAGTTGTAAATAGTCGAAACCGTTGAGAAAATACCAAAAGAAGTTTAAAAAATACAAATCAGTTGAAAATGGTAGTTAAAAGTTCTAAATGCATCCAATTACCCGTATAAACCCAAAATGTTGCAAATTAACTCAAAATAGGTGAAAACATTTGAAAAACATAAAAACATTTGTAAATCGTCGAAACCGTTGAGAAAATACCTAAAGAAGTTTAAAAAATTTAAATCAGTTGGAAATAGTATATAAAAGTTCTAAAAGTGTCTAATTACTCAAAATAGGTGGAAACATTTGAAAAACATGAAAACAGTTGTAAATAGTCGAAACCATTGAGAAAATACCTAAAGAAGTATAAAAAATACAAATCAGTTGGAAATGGTAGTTAAAAGTTCTAAATGCATCCAATTACCCGTAGAAACCCAAAGTGGTGCAAGTTAACTCAAAATAGGTGGAAACATTTGAAAAACATGAAAAACTTTTGAAAATCGTCGAAACCGTTGAGAAAATGCCTAAAGAAGTTTAAACTAAAATAAATTGGATGAATTTAAAGCTGTGGTTTTCATAGAAAATAATAAATTTATCGATTTAAAATAGTAAGACTACCTAAGTTAGACCTTTATCTTTAATTTGTCTGAAAAT